>ML677379.1:2307698-2584094 GCA_007922305.1 Dermatemys mawii
TTTCTTTCTTTCTTTCTTTCTTTCTTTCTTTCTTTCTTTCTTTCTTTCTTTCTTTCTTTCTTTCTTTCTTTCAAATAAGCACTGAAGTATTTGTTTTAAACATTTAGCCCATTTACATACAGTGTGGGCTTTGGAAAGAGATATTTGAAACAATTGTAACATCACATTTAGGGTGAAAAAAGTTGGGTAGTATCACTTTAGAGTAACACACGTTTTCAAATGAAGAATGTGTATTGTGGAAAAGCAGCGGACAAGGGCCCTGATCCTCAAAGATATTTAGGCTCTTGACTGCCATTGAAATCAATGGGAGTCAGGTGCCTAAGTGCCAGTGAGACTCTGAGCCAAGTTCTCAAGACCAATGTGTTCAATTCCCTGCTCTTCTGCTGACTTGCTGTATGACATTAAGCATGACACTTGAATTCTCTGGCCATGATTTTCAAAGGTGATTTTCATGCTCTGCGCTTTCTGAAAATTGGGACCCTCTAAGATGCACTCAGAAAACAGAGGCACCCCAAAACTCTTATCACTTTTGAAAATCTGGGCCTCTGCCTCTTCATTTCCCCATCTGTAAAACAGGGATGATACCTACTTGCCTACCTGTTGGGTTGAGACATAATTCAAGTTTTAAACGTGTTTTTGGTCCTTTCATGAAAGATGCTCCTAGAAGTGTTTTTCTTTAAGTTAGAGCACAAGGAACATCCATATTTCTGTGATGACCGTCTGGTTTTGAACAACTCTTCAACGGATCAGGAGCAAACATTGCATCATGCTTATTATTGGTTACTGATTGTGAAGGCCAAACCATTGTTTTGGGGATCCTGAAATGAAAAGTAGCCGATAACTCTACAACATGCAACATAAAATGTGTGTAGGAGGGAAATTCAATACACAGTACTGAAAATAAATAAAATGAAATCAATAATCTCAATCAATTTGGCTGAAAAATCAGTAGAAGAGAAAGAGGGATAGCATGAAAAGAGAAAGGGTTAAGCCATTTAATAGCATACAATAAGTGCCATTTGTCTCCTTTGGAGGGAGATAAAAGGTGAGATGGGAACCTGGATTGAGGGTATGTTCTAGGGCTTGAAACTCAGTTTGTATAAATAGTAACACCACTGACTGAATTGAACAGAATCAGCTTAGGATCTGGCCTCTAGACTCTAATAATTGCAATAGGGCATTTTATTGAATATATTTATTATCTTAATAGCAGCCTTTCCCAGTTATTTTTGTCTTGCTGTTGGCACAGTTTTGCTACATCCTGCCCACTATTCTCCTCCTTTTGTTCCCTTCCTGTAATGCTGAGGTTTGTTACAAACAAGACACATATTGTAGAATGTGTGATGGGGTTTGGGTAAGCAATGTAAATGAAAGACCTCTATCAAGAAGCAAGAACATCCCTGCAAGGATTCTATTCACTCAGAGAAAAAACACAGATACAGCTATCCCCAGTGAGAAAACAGAATTTAAGAAAAAGAGCATAGAATAAAGAACTGCAAATCCAGTGCTTGGGGAGTGGGGCAGCGGGAAATATTTGGTGACTGAACAATCCTTCATGCTTTTGACTGTAGTGTTTAGTTACAGGCAATGTCATGGAAGTGATATGCAGGGTTTTCAATCATGTATTACATCAATTGTATCATTTTTCACCATTTTCTAAATATTTTAGATTGTCAAAAACTTCCATTCTATTCAATCTGAAGAAGGTAAAATCAAAAATTCATAAATCCAAATGGCTCAGTGAGTCAGTTTCTTACTTTGCACATCTATAGGGACTTTCTTCTGAAGATCTCAAAGACACTTACAAAGAGAAATAGGTATTACTTTGTAGATGGGGAATCTGTGGCAGAGGACCTTACTCTAATTTAAGGCTCCATTACATGCCAGAGAGGTGTTAAGGAGCCTACATGTCAATGAGAATCAGACACAGAGAATTTAAGTGACTTGCCTGAAATCACACAGCAAGTGTGTGCCAGAAGGCCAGGACTAAAACCGAAATCTCAAGGCCCAGCATGGTGCCCTAACCACTATACCGCAATTATAAATGATTTAGTAAACAGATGTAATCTAACATTAGCAGCATGCATTGCTGTGTACCAGAATATCCACACTGATATCCTGAGAAGCAGATTTTTTTTTAAAAACTTGGTTTTAGCAGCACTCTGATGCCAACTGCAGATCTGTGGAATCAGTCATATTCCAAAATGCACCCAACATTTAAAAAAAAGAGTGTGTCAAAATGTCGGAGCAATTCTCCGATGAGCACTGTGCTGTTTTTTGTTAAAACAGCAGCGGAACACTTTATTAAATTGCTAGTGCACCCAAATCTCAAAACAAAAATATGTTCTGCAGAAATGTTTGGCTTCCAGAATGTCCTACACAAGGCACTTTGGACCAAATTCAACCCTTGTGTAAGTGATGGAGGTTTGCAGGCCAATGCATGGGGGATTGCAGGAATGTGTGAACGAGGTGCCAGAGCTCACAGAGCAATTACAACAGTTGGGGCTCCAAACTAAGCAGGAGCTCTAAAAGGGACCCATGTGCCCATTCTGTGCTCCCCAGCAAGACCAGAAATATAATTTACATCATCTATAAGAAAAGTATTTTAAAAATATATTTGAAAGAAAATGTGCATCATATTCATTTACCACAAGGTGGCACATGTTGATTGAAGACTATTTCCAAATAAGTATATATCAAAATCCAAATCACTGAGGGCCAAATTCAGACTTGCTGTAAGCTGGTGCAATTTCAATGGAGCTGCATCCACCAATTTCAGGTTTGAGTTTGGCCCCACAATATTAAAGGATCTGTCATTCTATCTCTCAGAACTTCACCTCTTCTGAACTCAGACTCACTCTTGGATCCCTTCTGCTTTTACCCTCTATATGCCAATGAAACTGCTCTCACCAAAATATCAGATGACTTTTTCCTGCCTCCATTTCAAGGCCAACACTCCAGTCTCATTCTCCTTGAGTTTCTTCTGACTTCGATACTATGGATGATTCTCTTCTTGATATCATGGCTTCTCTTGCCTTCTGTAATCCCTTCTTCTTCTGTTCTCCTCTTACATTTCTAAGACTCTGTCAGCATTTCTTCTGGTGGTTCTTTCCCTGTGCCATTCCTCCTTCTGTTACAGTCCCTCAGAACTTTGTTCTCAGCTCTACTCAGAGGCATCTCCACAAATACTTTCTCCTCTCCTTCTATGTAGAACACTTCTTCATCCCATTTGCCAAGCAACTTCACTTGCCTCTGCCAATGGGGGAGTCCTGATTTGGAAGGCTCTCTTCCGGAATGCGAGCATCATCTCCAGTGTAGTCCTTGGCCTCTTTAAGGTCAATTAGTGCTAACTGCAGTGGTGCTTTTCATTATTTTTGCACATATCCCCTGGGAACTAAAGAGAGGACATAAACTCATTTCAATCATAGATAGATCTGGCGGTTAGCAGATGATGATTAAGCCTCCCTCATGATTAGGGCTGTCAAGTGATTAAAAAATTAATGACGATTAATTGCACTGTTAAAAATACTAGAATACCATTTATTTAAATATTTTTGATGTTCTCTTCAATTTCAAATATATTAATTTAAATTAAAACATAGAATACAATGTATACAATGCTCACTTTATATTTTTGATTACAAGTATTTGCGCTGTTAAAAAAAACAAAAAATATGTATTTTTCAATTCACAATACAAGTATTTTAGTTCAATCTCTTTATCATGAAATTTGAACTTACAAATGTAGAATTATGTACAAAAAACTGCATTAAAAAAAAAACAATGTAAAATTTTAGAGCCTGCAAGTCCACTCAGTCCTATTTCTTGTTCAGCCAATCGCTCAGACAAACAAGTATGTTTACATTAGTAGGAGATAATGCTGCTTGCTTCTTATTTACACTGTCACCTGAAAGTGAGAACAGGCATTCCCATGGCACTGTTGTAGCCGCTGTAGCAAGATATTTACGTGCCAGATGTGCTAAAGGTTTCTATGTCCCTTCATGCTTCAATCACCATTCCAGGGGACATGTGTCCATGTTGATGACAGGTTATGTTGTATAACAGTCCAAAGAAGTGCAGACTGATGCATGTTCATTTTCATTATCTGATTCAGATGCCACCAGCAAAAGGTTGATTTTCTTTTTTGGTGGTTCGGGTTCTATAGTTTCCGCATCAGAGTGTTGCTCTTTTAAAACTCCTGAAAGAGACGAGGTGTGGCACTCATGTGAAAGCATGTGCCACACCTTGTCCCTCTCAGTTTTTGGAAGGCACTTCAGATTCTTAAATTTTGGGTCAAGTACTGTAACTATCTTTAGAAATCTCACATTAGTACCTTTTTTGCATTTTGCGAAATCTGCAGTGAAAATGTTCTTAAAATGAACATGTGCTGGGTCATCATCCAAGACTG
This sequence comes from Dermatemys mawii, assembly GCA_007922305.1. Taxonomy (NCBI): domain Eukaryota; kingdom Metazoa; phylum Chordata; order Testudines; family Dermatemydidae; genus Dermatemys; species Dermatemys mawii. The sequence continues at coordinate 2,312,107 of ML677379.1, forward strand.
ATATAACATGAAATATATGGCAGAATGTCGGTAAAACCACAGAGCAGGAGACATACAATTCTCCCTCAAAGAGTTCATTCACAAATTTTATTAACTCATTATTTTTTTAACGAGTGTCGTCAGCATGGAAACATGTCCTCTGGAATGGTGACCCAAGCATGAAGGGACAGATGAATGTTTAGCATATCTGGCACATAAATACCTTGCAATGCCAGCTACAAAAGTACCATGCAAATGTCTTTTCTCACTTTCTGGTGACATTGTAAATAAGAAAAGGGCAGCATTACTTCCTTTAAATGTAAACACATTTGTTTGTCTTAGCAATTGGTTGAACAAGAAGTAGGACTGAGTGGACTTGTAGGCTCTGAAGTTTTACATTGTTTTGTTTTTGAGTGCAGTTATGTAACAAAAAAATTCTACATTTGTAAGTTGCACTTTCACAATAAAGAGATTACCCTATAATATTTGTATGAGGTGAATTGAAAAATACTATTTCTTTTATCTTTTTACAGTGCAAATATTTGTAATAAAAATAATATACACTGATTTCAATTACAACACAGAATACAATATAAATATGAAAATGTAGAAAATCATCCAAAATATTTAATAAATTTCAATTGGTATTCTATTGTTTAACAGCGTGATTAAAACTGCAATTAATCACGATTAATTTTTTGAATTGCAATGAATTTTTTTGAGTTAATCGTGTGAGTTAACTGCCATTGACAGCCCTACTCACAATACAACGTTATTTCCAACTATCATAAAAGAAAGAACCTTATGTTCTCAACATCCCATCTGTCACTCCATAAACAAGTTAAAACTGCCCCTCTCAATTAGGATCTGGAATCCACTGCAATTTCATATATGAGGTAACTTTTGATTTAAGATTACTTGTGAATACAATATAGAGAATATTTTTGCTGTCATTTGTTTTAAATACCGACATTTAAGCAAATACACCTTTTGGCCAGTCCATATCAATTTGCAAGTTATCAGAGAGTAGATGCAACAGCTTAATGGAAAGCTAAGAGTGGGCAGTTCAAGCAGATACTAGATGTTTCAAGATTCCAAGGATAGTAGTGATTTAAAAAACAAATTACAATAATTTAAATAGCAGGCTGAGGGTGAGAGGAAGGTGGAAATCCTAGAGATTCTTTCCTGTTACTTTATCCTCATGAGCATGTAAAGCTGAGGGAGGCTGGGGAGCAGTCCTGAATGTCTATGTCAGCCATCCAGATTTCTCTTTCTAGCTTGCCCATTTTATGAAGAGATACTATCAGTTGACCAGAACATTGGCATAGAATATTGATCTCTTGCCTTAGTTTAGAGGCAAAATGTGGATGTTTATTTTCAAAATATGAGGTGTGATTCTGTAACAATATCCTGTTACAAAACATTTTATGAATCAGAGAAAGCCTCTAGAAAATGTTCATTTTATTTGTATTAAACCAATGTCTGATGGAGATATCAGTTTGTCTGATAAGACTTCCAGCTGCTAGCTGTTGAGCACTCTCAATTCCCACTGAACAGCATGTGCTGATTTGCTCTGAGAACATCTCAGCTGTTCATTTCAAACAGGGAGTAAGTGATTCATAAAATTGCAATTTGTAAGAGCATGTGAATAAGCACATTTAGGACTAGCTGATGTGTTTAGGTTCTGTCCCTCAGAGTTTTCAGCACCTCAAAAGATCAGAGCTTTAATTTTTAAAAAAATTATTGGCTACAAGGGGGTCAGACATTCAGGAAACTGATTACATGACCCAAATTCTGCTTGGCAGCTTACAGGAAGTTTAGTTTCTTCAAGTCATTATGCCATAAGAAATAAATATAAGGTAAGAAATGAATTATGAAATCTACACCTCACAGCATACTTGCTGAGAGCTCAATCCTGCAAGGTGCTGAGCATTCTGGCCTTCATCCAGCAAAACATTTAAGCAAGTGAGCGCTATCACAGACTGTAATAGCACTACTCACAAGCTTAAAAGTAAGCATGTACTTTAAACTATTTACTGGATTTAGAGCAGGGTGCTCAGTCCTTTGCAGGATTGAGCCCTAAACACCAGTTTTCCTGCACTAATATGTAAATATTCTAGAGTGAAAATCCACAATTTCAGTGAAATTTCTAGACATGTAGAATTTACAGAATAACAGCATTCAGAAGAGTTGAAGTGGAAGTCCTTCAGAATGTTAAATGTGCACATTGTTCATCATTAATCAGTTGTAGGAGTAAATTATTGAACTCAGCGAAGCTCGGTCTTTTGAACTGTTTAAGAGGTCCATCTGAAGAGCAATAATATATTAAAAATTACTTTCCTTTAGTGTTATCAAAAACCCAAATAACATTGCATTGGTAAATTTTCTTCACTGTTGCTCTCACTCCATACTTTTAAGTGTAAGATAGATATGAAAAATAAACCCAAAATCATGGCTCCAGAGTATAGTTCACCTGGCAAAGCTGTAAACTGAGGAGTACCATGGGATTATCCATCCCTCTCCCCAGCCTGACACCTAAACCCCATTAGATTTTTATTATCACATAATATTTTTTAGTCCAGTCATTGGTCCATAATGAAACCAAAACTCATGAAGTTCGATGATGTGTCCCTTGCCACTTGTGAATACACCAGTAGTTTTCAATTTGAACTAGTTTAAACAGACACTCCCCTTTATCTGACACTCCCCTCCTCTTTCTTAGTTTACTCCTGGGGGAATTCTGCGCCAAAAAAATAAAAATTCTGCACACAATATTTAAAAGATCTGCATATTTTATTTGTCAAAATAACACAGTATAATCATACCAGCTTCAATTATTTTGGTCATTTATTTCAAAATATCTGTTAGCAAGTATGTCTGTAACAATACAGACAACAAAAAAGATTCAGAAAATGTTTTTTGACAAATAGATTCCTTACTAGGCATATTAATACAGAACTCCGAGTAATAATTCATTTAAACTAAAATATAGAACCCTATTTCTTGCATCACGCAAAAGCAGTGCAAAGGTTTGAGGGAGTCAGGGTTAATGGAGGAGCTGTGGGAGAGGGAAGTAAACTGCTGGGAAGGAGGGTTGCTGGGTACGGTTGGGAAAAGCGAGAGAGATTATTAGGAAGCTACCCCCAGGAAGAATCTGGCTGATCCCCAGCCTCTCCCATTCCCAAGCACATCTGCCCCGTCCCCATATGTTCCTGCACCCCCATACGTCCTTGTAACTCCCGTCCAGGTGTTCCTTCACCCCTACTCAAACACCCACTCCCTCATCCCCATATGGCCCTGCACCACTCCCCAGCCTCATGTGTCTCTGTTCCCCCAATCAGCCATGCCCCTGTTCCCATGTGCCTCTGTGCCCCAAACCAGCCACTCCCCATTCCTGTGTCCCTCTCCTCCCTCCCCATGTGTCTCTGTGCCCTAACCCAACCACTCCCCTGTTCCAATGTAGCTCTGCAGCCCCTCCCCAATCACTATATCGCCCTGCACCTCTGTCCTCTGCTGGGCAAAAGGCAGAACACAGAAGTTATTTTCTGCTGAGAGCTGCCCGTGTTCTCGCACCACAGCGCCCTCTGGTAGGCAAAAGGCAGAATTGTAGCAACATTTCAACAGAAGCTTTTTTCTCCCCACAAAATTAAAAATATGTACAGCTTATTAATTATGCACACACGCAGTTGCATAGAATCCCCCAGGAGTATTAGTTGTAGTTTGGATACTAGATAAGTCCTCTCCAGATGGGAGATAAATTAATGTAGAAAAAATCTACATTGATATGATTGTGAGACACAACAGAATTTATGAGGCTCTTTGTTCTCCCTTATACGTTTCTCCTGGTTGACAGCAGGCATTAATAGGGTAACCATGCATTGCTGGAAATAAATCTGAAGTGTCCCTGTTTTCAGGCCTTTTCTTGGTGTCACAAAGTTTTGTCACAATTTTTGTAACCCTGCAACCTGCTCACCTGAAACAGCCACTAGCGCAGTGATGGGCAACCTGTGGCCCACCAGGATAAGTTGATCACAGGCCGCAAGACATTTTGCAGATGTTGACCATTCGGGGACACAGCTCCCTGCAGCTCCCAGTTCACCGTTTCCAGCCAGTGGGAGCTGCGGAAAGTGGTGGCCAGCACATCTCTGTGGCCTGTCACTTCCTGCAGCTCCCAATGGAAATGGCGAACCACAGCCCCTAGGAGGTGCAGGGCGTTGTGGCCGTGGAATGGTCAATGTCCGCAAAATGTCTCACAGCCCACAGTCAGCTTACGCTGATGGGCCGAATGTTGCCCACCACTGCACTAGCCTGTGGGGACCTATACATACCTGGGTCCACCCCTTCATCCCAATTGGTGTGTTGCTACACTGTCCTCTTCTGCACAGCAAGAACTCCCAGGAAACTCTCACTCTGAACAAATCCTCAAACCAATTCTCCCATGAATACAAGATGGTAGGCAAGGTAAGGGACAGGCAACAGCTTGGCTGAGAACACCACTCTTTCCTCTCTTCCCCAGCTGCCATAACTCTCTTGTGCAAAACCCTCAAGGACCGCCCCTAAAAAACACACCCTCCCACTGATGTCCAACTTGAAAACCTGCATTAATCATATTAGTAAATTGAGAAAAACTCACAGGGACTTTCTCAGTCTATATGGTTCAGCCATCAAGTTTTGCTTGCTTGTGAATATTTAATAATGCACCTGAGGCCCTCAGATTCTTATTCTGCCCTTCCTAGAACCAAACAGAAAATTCTCATTAAGTAAAATGGGAAGACAATGGGAGTGCAAGACTCAAATGTGACTGGCTACTGACTCAAGATGCTACAGACTGAAATAGCTCCACTGAGCTGAAGTTATTCATTTGATTGTATTTTTATCTCTATTGTTAATTGAGATTTTCCATGCTGTGACACATAAGAGAGGAAAGATAATGTATGGTTAAGGTATTAGCCAAGTTCAATTCCCTGCTTCATCACAGACTTCCTGTATGACCTTGAGCAAGTCACTTAGTGTCTCTGTGCCCCAGTTGTCCATCTGTTAAAAATGGGGACAATATTACTTCCCTACCTCAAAGAGGTGTTGTAAGGATAAATCTATTAAAGATTATGAAAAACTTTCAAGAGCTACTCATAAAAAAGTAATCTATAAGAGCTAGGTATGATTATAAGCACGTTCAAAATAATTGTGATTGAAAGTATAAAGGCTGTAGGGCAAAAATTAGTTAAAGCAAAAGAAACAAACAATCTGTTAGGTAAGTCAATGCATTTTCAGAGTAATTATTAGAACTACCTGTTTTATGCAAAGATGGTATGTTTGTGTATAGCATGTGAATACATCAGAAAATTCTGGCTACCACATCTTTTGTTATAGAGAGTGTGAGAAAAAGAGAGTGGACTGCAAACATAAATCTTGTGCAAACTGGCCCCAGCAGTGAAGTGCAGGATTTAGGAATAACCCTTATGTTAATAATGTTGCTTTTCGATTAAATGGGAAGTTCAGTCCAGTGTGGCAAGGAAAACTTGGTTCTCTTGCCTCTGGATGCAGAAAAACCCATAGTGCCACCCAGCCACCTCGACTCACTTCCCATCACTACTTCCCCCCACTCCTGCCTGACCCCCCCATCCACCACCACTACTTCTCCTTTCCCCCCAGTCCTGTCTGCCTCCCATCCTCCACCACTGCTTCCCTCAGTCCTGCCTGCCCCCCATCCTCCACCAACGCTTCCCCCTTTGCCCCACTCCTGCCTGCCCCCATCCTCCACCAACGCTTCCCCCACGCCTACCTGCCCTCCATCCTCCACCAACGCTTCCCCTTCCCTCAGTCCTGCCTGCCCCCCATCCTCCACCAACGCTTCCCCTTCCCCCACTCCTGCCTGCCCCCCATCCTCCACCAACGCTTCCCCCTTCCCCCACTCCTCTCAATAGGCCGATACGCCAGTATCCCCGGTCTGCGCATGCGCATTCCCCGCCTCCGGCCGGCTAGGGACCACCCCCATCACGATCTGAAGGCGGGGCCGCGCCCCCACCCCAAGCCGGGCGGCCCGGGCCCGCCTTGAAGCGGAGCCGTGGGAGCGGCAGCAAGGTGGGTCTGTCGCCCTCGCCGCCCGGCCGCCATCGGGACCCAGCCCGGTTCCTATTGCCACCGTCCCCGCCCCCCCGTGCCCCAGCCCCGCCCCTCTCTAACCCCCCGCCCCGCAGTCCCCCCGTCCCAGGCTGAGCGCCAGCCCCGCCCCCCACCCCCCAGCCTGTGGGTCCCGCTCCCCTGGCAGCGGAGGCAGCATCCTGTGGCGGCTCCGCGTCCCCGGGCAGCGCTCAGCCGGCAGAGCCACCCACCCTCCGTCCCAGGCTGTGCACAGGGGCCGGGCGGGTCCAGGGGAGCCCCAGCCTGTGTGGGGCGGGAGGCGGGAACACAGGGGCGCTGCGGGTGCTCATGGGCATCCAAAGCGTTTGGTGACACAGCCCGGGCCAAGCCACCTTCCTTGCCTTGGCGCTAGGAGCCCAGCCTGGCAGGCAGGGAGGGTCCTCACCCCAAGCCTGACGTCTCGCTTGTCAGATCGTCTCCTGGGCGGGGTGTGTGTGGGAAGGGTTCACCCAGGTACCCAGTCCCCCGCCTGCCGTGACAGAGTTTGTGGGGGCTGGAATCGAACAAGCACACCGGTGCACGCACATACCTGCGTAGACACAGTGTAGGAGCACATGGACTTGTGTGCACACTCCTGCAGACACACTCGCACAGATTGAGTCTGATAAATTAGCCAGTCATTGACCAGTTGCTTTATTGGGCTGAGCTGGAGAAAGTCTGGTATTAAAAGGCAGTGTAACAGATATTTTTTACCCGTTCTAGATTTAGGGATCCACAGAACTGATAGATGAACAAGATCTGTTAGGGCCCATCTAATTAAACTCTGACTGCTTTGAACAGTCTAGTTTTAAACATCGTAAAGTGTGCCTGTGTGTGTATAAATGTAATGAGAGGTTTTGTTATTGTTCTATGCCCAGGAAGGCAGAGATCAGCAAGAAGAATGTGCTTGATATTTCACTTCCTAGGGAAGCTGCTGGGCTTTGCTCTTCATAGTTGAGGTAAGGAGAAGGGTTCAAGAGCATTTTGGTTGGTGAAGGGTATTCAGCCACAGCAAAAAGCATTAAAGAGCAGTTACATTCAGGAAAGTGACTTTAGATGTGGCATGGTGCAGCTCTACGCTTATGTCAGTGACATCAAGAGCAAATGTACTCAGTTTCTATGTTAAGAGATTATTTTTGACTTCTGGCACTGTTAATTCCATCTGGACTTCTAAAAACAAACTCTGCTTCATGGCTGGCAACTCATTACCAGAAATAACCATGTTTCAGCTGAACTTTCTGAAAGCGGCTGACAACTTTGTTGATGAAGCAAGAGTCATAGTAGGATCCAGCTTATTCTCCCAAGTCCCATAGGGTACTGGCTGGCTCTGTGAGATTTAACAGGAACACAAACCTTTGTTTGTCATTAAAGTTAGCACACACAGTGCTGTAGTGAATTAGACACACATTGAGCCGATCCCTTGGATAAGAAGGCACCACTTTTATATGATTACTTTTCAGTTTATATCTATACTTTAAATTGAAACAGGCTAGTCATACTCAGACATTTTCATTCATTCCTTCCCTTGGCAGTTAATTCCTAAAGCAGGGATCTCAAACATGCGGCTCGCAGGGTTGTTATCTGCGGCCCGCCACAATCCCTGCTCCCGCCCCAAGCGGCTCCAGCCTTGCGTGCAGGTCCCTGCAGCCCCTGGGACAGGGGCAGCACCTAGCTCTGTGTGTTACTCTCGCTTCCAGGCACCACCCCACACAGCTCCCATTGGCCAGGAATTGGGAATCACGGCCAGTGGGAGCTTTGGGGGAGGTATCTGGAGGAGTAGCCATGGCAACACAGGGAGTTCTGTGCCCTCTCTCCCCCAGGTTCTAGCCGCTTCTTGGGGGTGGGGGAGAGGGCACAGGCAGGCAGGGAGCCTCCCTGCCCACCACAGCTGTCCTGCAGCCCAATCCTCTGCTGCACCTCAACGCCCTGACCCCCGCTGCACCCTGCACACCTCCTGCACTCCCTGTCTTGAGCCCCTTGACACACCCTGACCCCCTGCTGCACCCCTCACCCCTCCTGCATCCCAACTCCCTGCCCTGAGTCCCCTGCAGCAGCGTGCACTCCCTGCCCTGAGCCCCCTGCCACATCCTGCATACCTCCTGTATCCCTTGGGGGCAGGGAGGGGGCAGAGTTGGGGTTTCAGGAAAGGGATTGGAATGGGGGTAGGGAAGGGGTGGGAAGAGGCGGGGTGGGGTGGGGCCTCATGGAAAGGGAGGAGTGGGGGGCGGAGCTGGGGGCAGCAGCAGGGTGTGTGTGTTGTGTCAGTGATGTGGTCCTTGGGCTAATGTACTAGTCCTCATGTGGCTCTTGTGGTCATTTGAGTTTGAGACCCCGTCCTAGAGTTAACCAATACTTATTTTACCCAGCTCTTTTTAGAGATACAGCCTTTAGTCCCTTCCGCAGTTGAATTTGAGATGAAGAATATGCTAACATACTTTTAAAAAATTTTACCTCTGTCCTGATAGTGATTTTTTATACTTAGTTCTTAGACTCTTTCTATTTTTGCCAAAAGGCTGATATTAACACTTCATTTATTGGATGAACAAATAAATAACAGAGTGATTAGCTTGCATGTTTATGATGTAGAGTTAATTGTTTTTCTTTTGAACAGCTCCCTTGATTCTTAGAAGGAGCCATCTGTTTTCAGTAGGCTTGCACCTCAGTGAGTGAAATTGGGCACCAAGTCTGTGGAGTAATTAATCCCAAAGTAATATGTGTGAAGTAAGCCAAGTGCCTGCAGTTTCTCTTTATTTTGAAGCAATTTTCTCCATCTAGTTTTTGCATCAAGAGTTTCTATAAAACATATGTAGAGGCTCTATGTGTTAGACAGCAGGGGAAGAATAAATGAGAGAGACAGTACTTGAGACTTCAGGGTCAGGTATTGTCAATTTAAGATATAATTAACTAGTCTGTCCTTTCCTATAATTGGATTTCTAGGTTGGCAGCATAAAACCACTTAAGTAATATTTCTTCCATCTATTTTAGTGCAATGTCTAACAGTTGTGAAACTCATGTATTATACGATATTGGTGACTTTATATAATAGCATAATATGGTGAAAGCTACAAATAATGAAGGATTGATCATGACTGGAAGCTGTAAAGTTTGACAGCAGAATAAATTCTGTGGGTGTTTAGGCGGAGTTTAGGGGATGATATGTAGAAATTAAAGACTTTTGCATGGTGTGAATAGAATGCAGGATAATTTTTCAGCTGGGAATATATTCTGCGGTTTTATGGATGGGGAACACTGCTGAAGATTAGTGTAATGCCATGGCATGGACAGTGGAAAAAACAAAATGATTTTCTTTTAAAAAGAATTAAAATGCCACTCCTGTCTGAAAATGTTTTACTGACAATTGATGCAAGTAACACCTTATGCTACTGCAACTAAAAGATTAGAAATTTTTTTCAGTATGTGCATTCAACTGCACAGTTATGCTTCTAGCCAATTTTCTATGTTTTTTTCCTACAGAAAAAGAAGTAAGAAGTACTGTAAAGACTAGAAACTGTAATTGTAAAACCACAAAAATTGAGAGGGGAATTTAGGGGTACATGTAATACCTGAAACTGTTTAACTTTTTTGATAGTGACTAAACTTTCAAGTTTTGAATATTAGGGCAAAATTCTAAAATCAGCAGTTTGGTTCTTTACAGATCTAAAAATATTTCTGCGTAACACATTTTAAGCTATAGTAATACAGTGAGGCAAGAAAATGTAGTTGAACTTGTGTACTCTGATGTGCCAGCTAAAAACTGGATGCTAATCCATCAAGTTATTGGTTCATAGGCTTGTTTGTCTTCTAAGCTATATATAGGACCCTGAATTGCTAACATTATTAAGAAAGAGATGACTCGGTTGATGGTAGACATCAGTAAATAGGTCCAGAAAGTGGGATGAGAAGTACGGAGGACTCAGTTGATTTAACTGCCTAGGACTGTAATCACACTTCCTTAAACCATCCACATAACATTGAAAAAAAAGTGTGATGTTTATGGCACTTTGTAAATCAGGATATTAAAATTCATGCAATTGCAGAATAGGTTTGCTAATAAAGTTGAGATTTGTAAACTCATGACAGTTTCCAGGATGTCATGTCTCAAGCTGGATTGAGACCGAGTGTACACTGGAGGCAACATATGATACACATTTATTTTTTTAAAAAAGGAAAGGAAGGGGATTCTACTAGACAATTAACATATAAAAACAAAAGAAAGTTAACTGGGCAACTAAACCCTGTGCAAATAACCTTTGGTAGACAGGACTCCAGAGATACACCTTAAAACATCTCATGCCATTACCAGGTCATAAATCTGCAGTGTTATTGACAGCTGAAGGAGAATGTAACCTGGAACATATACTTTGGAGCTTTCTTTCTTTATAGCATAATATATGGGTTCTCCATTTAGTAAAAATAATGATGTTTCTTTGTTTAAAGTAAAATGGCCACAGAATTACAAAGATACCAAGTTGTTTATTTTTTAATTTACCAAAAATTAGAGATTTAAAGTCCCTCGCTTCTAAAAGTATGGCCAACCACCACTCTATGTTCGAGATCAATTACTTTGTCATCGGCAAAAATCCCGATTGCGGAGCCAAACTATAGATCTCCATTGTATATTCTGCACTCATTCAATAAAGGAGATCTGAAGAACAGATACTAGAAGTATGCAATGTGTACTACAGAAAAGGATTTTCCCCTATTGTATAAATTTCTATGTCTGTGAGTCCATACACCCACCACGTACTACTCACTTTCCAAAGAGGAAGACAGTCCTTGCACTTATACAGTGTAAAGTGTGTGTATATTTATTTATGTATTATGTTTAGGGTTGCTTTTATAGTAGGTGACACTGCAGACTATAGGAACTCCTACACAAGGAATTGTGACTCACTAAGAAAAAAAACAAATTAGATTATGCGTGATCTAAGGAAGAAGCACAGCAATTAAAAGCTGAAGATAAGCTGCACTGCATTTGTATCTTTTGAATTGTTTAATATCTCTAAGTATGCTAATGAACATTTGTAGGATTTCTTTCCTGGTTTTTATACGTCTTCCGGTACTCAGTGTCATAGACTCACAGGTTGTGCCCACTCTTGGCCCCGTGTGGTCCATGGGGAGGAGGGTGCCCCTTTCAGTGAGACAGCCTTTCTTGCTGTCTCTTCCACTCTCTCCCAGGGTCAGCCCCTCCACCTCCTGGAGCCGCACCTCTCTGAGCCTTAGCATGCCTGCCTCTGCCATGGGCCCCTTCAGGGAGTCCCCTCGCTTGGGACCCCCAGGCTTCCACCCCCCGAAGGGAACGATGCAACCCTGTTCTCTAGACCGGAGTGACTCTCAGCTAGCATAAATCAAGAGGGTTTACTGAGCATTGAACACAGCACAGGAACTGTCAGGGCCCTCAGGCCTGGCCTCTCTCAGCCCAGTACCTCCAAGTCTCTCCTGCATCCAGGTGGGCTCTGCCTGTTCCCCCTTTCCAGTACCAAGCCCCCTTGCTTCCCAGCTGGGCAGCAGATCTCACTCCCCCAAGCCCTGCCTCTGTTCATTGTCTTGTCTTCAGGTAAACAGGCTCGTAAACAGGGTCCTCTGGGCCTCCAGCTGGAACCAGTTGGTTGGGTCATAAGGATCATTTCTTCACAGCCCATTGTTCTCCCACCAGCCAGCACGGTCTGCAACTCCTGAGCTGGGGTCTCCATTCTCCAGGCCATTGACTGGGATCCCAAGTTGCCTCGCTGGTCCTCTGGAACAACAAACTACCTCTCCCATCGCCTTGTTAAATCAGTAACACACAGGGAAACTGACTCCCATCTCCTCTGCATGCCACCCATAGGAAACCCAAGGGAAAAAAAACCCCCTCATTCCATCACACTCAGTCTTAAAGGGTCGGGGGGAACAAAAATCTCTTCAAGGACAGAAATTCCCCTAATATTTCTCCTGTTCCTCATTAGTGCACTATGTCTTGAAAGGGGACCAAATCACATTGTGTCCTCTTAATACCTTGCAAGTAGTAGTCTCATGCATTCAAACAAAAGATCAGATCATTAAACTCTTTCTGTCCAGGCACAGAAGGCTGGAGTGGCATCATGGGGCCCTAGAAGCCTTGTATCTGGCTGGAAGATGGTGAAGGATTCCCCTGGTGCAGGCATTGTGGAAGACAGCTGTAAGGCTGTTTTCTGAAGCTTCTCTTGCAAATCAGGGCATGTGGGTGAGACGGGGTCAAGAGCAGTGTGTCAGAGCCCACAGCACAAAGTGGTTTGGCTCATAGGGCAGCTCAAGAAGACAGCTTTAATTTAGGTCCAGAGGGATATATCCAAAACTTAAACTTAAAACTAAAATTCTACATCCAGAAAAAGGAAACCCTTTCTGTTCTCCATTACTTGCAGATGTTTGAGTCCCACCTGCTTCCAGCCCTTACCCATCAGCAAATCTCCAACCGCGGTCTTTGCAATGGTACTTTTAGTCCAGTTGAGGGTCTGTAGTTTAGCGGTTCCTAATCTTTTGCCTATCATGAATCCTTTTTTGGCTATCCATAAACGTGAGAGTTCTTCATTTCCTAAGAATTTATTAATAGTAACTTAAGTCCGTAGTCAGAGTCCTCATCCACCACTATGCTGTTGAGATACTTCAGGCTCAAAGTATGTTCTAGGTATGAGCCTCACATAAATCAGATACAGAGATACTAAGAGGCAGCCCACACATGCTTATTATTGGAAAAATAGAAATAAAAGGCTTTTGCAGGCTGACCAGCTTTTCTGCCTAATAAGTTAACTTGCTATGAGTCTGAGAGCTGTGATATTCAGGACAGGATTATGGATTGTTACAGAAGAATAGAGCCCATTTACTACAGTGTTGAAATAAGTAAAATTGAAAATAGAATAAAAGCAATGCATTTTTCACAGTTGAGATATTTCCACTGAGTTTCATTTCTTCCATTTTTTCATAATATATCTTGAACCACATATAAAACATCTCTTCTAAACAACTTTTTATTGAAAAAATCTCAATTTTATTTCAGGAATATTTGAACAATTATAATATTTGTACTAGCGCACTGAATGTCTCTTGTTGCTGGTAAGACAGTAGCTATTGTACTCAAATTTCTATCTGCTGTCTGAGTTGATTACATAAGTGTCAGATGGCAGACTTGTGATCTAAATGAGGTACAGTTAAATGCTAAATGTTTTAGAAATTTCAAGTTGCCAAACAGAGACCTAGGAAGTCAGTTCTGTAATTAATCTTAATCTTAAAGTATTCCTGTCGCTTAAATGGCATTATCCCCTTTTATGGATGGGGGAAATTGAGGCAGTAAGATCAACTGATTTGCCTAGGGCCACAAATTCAGTTAATGTCAGTGCAATGATTAGAACATGGAAGTTCTTGGCTTTCAAAGGCTATGTCTACACTATGCATCATTAGCAGCAGTGTGTAGTGTACATGTAGCTACATGCTGTAGTGAAAAGCAAGCTGCATCCACACTGCATTGTGTAGCTACATGTAAGTGAAAGACTCTGGCAGAGGGGATGCAGTGGGGAAAAGGCTGAGGCTTTCAGAGCCTGTTTCCCTGCTGCTGAAGTCTTTCCTCTAGCAGGAAAAGGCTCCAGCAATGGCACACTTCAGTGCTAAAACAGCAGTATAGACAGGGAAGCAGAGCTTGGGTGAGTAAAGCGCCAGGTAGGGCATATGCTTGTGTATATACCCGCATTCTTTAGGAGTGTCTTTACTCACCTAAGCAGTGCTTCAGGTTCAACCTGTCTCTTTATACCTGTGCTAGGGTGGCTACTCAGATAGGTATACTATACTCTGCTGAAAAAAAGCATAGTGTAGACATACCCAAAATGGGGTTCATCTTGCACAGCATTCAGTTCTAGGGCAAAATCATTGTGGTGCAGGGTTGAGGGAAGAGTGTGGAACTGCAGTGGGAACAGCTGGAAGAGGGAGGTGTCTCTTCCTCCCCAGGACCTAATACCTAGATGTTACTCCAGAGACTGAATTTTTTATTAAATGTGGAGGTTTTAGTTGTGACTTTCCTTGTTGTTCAGTCCTCATAGCTAAGAGCAGATTTCCTAGAATGTGTTCCTCTTACAAGAGTAGTTTAGTCACCCTTACCAATCACAAGTTTAAAACATTGTATACTCATTATGTAGTCACTCAACACAACTCTCCATCTTTAGAAATATCCTTTGAATTTAAATCCTCTTGCTATTGTGCTACACCATCCCATTATATTTACAACTTCTCCTTTGGTGATAGCTTTAATTAATAGTGAAGGAAAGGAGAAACCAAAGGAGAGAATCTGGGAAGATAGAACTGTCTGTAGAGGGACAGGGAGAATCTTTTAAAAAAAGATTGCTCTTGATAGAAAACTTGAAACTATATTTATATTGTTTCAGATTATACATTTCTTCTTTATCATTAAGAATACATGCAATTTTTGAGTGAAATAGTACATTTCAGACCGTATGGTTGACATGGCCTTTGGTCTTGGGCCACACTAGGTACCTAAAGCATGTTTTTAGCTTACAACTGCATTTTATTGCGTAGTGTATGTGAGTGTCTTTTTTAGAGCACAGGACTGAGGGTCCAAGCTGGGCTCTCCTTCCTGAATCCTGACTCTACCCTGACTTGGTGTGCCAACATAAATTGAATCCAAAATTAACAGTTGTAAACAAGCTTTTATAAATCCTAAAACAAATAAAAATGTTTCTCCAATGTTTGAAATTATAATAAAAACACTTGTTTATATACAAACACTGCTACGTAGTGTTTGAATCTAAACATCTCAACAGTAGGAACCTGAAAGCAAAGCTGGCTTCGTTGCTTTTCATTATCCAAACAGAGAGATAAACAAAGAGCATCAATTAAATTTCCAAAGCTGACTCAGAGATATAGGCACACAAGTCACATTAAAATCAATAGCAGCTTTGAAAATCTCAAATCTGTGATAAGTAGATTGGATCTTTAGTGTTGTTAGTAACAGATAATACGTGTGTTTATAATGCTTGTTTTTTATATTCCTAGTGTCCCTTTATCCTCTCTATTTGACTTTCTCCCCTTATAAAGCATTTTTACATTCTTAAATAAAGGTACAATGTGAGAACATAATATTAAATGCTGTGTAGTTCCAGTGTGGTGTGTCATATTTTATGATTTAGCATAAGATAACTTGGAAGATCCTGTAAGTACCACAATATGGCACCAAAAATAGATTTATTTTCACTGAGTTATATTATTAGATCAGAGTGACACCTAAAAACTGTGGAGATACATATCTTATACCTGCCGAAGATATAGTGGAGATAACAGGATATTTTTTTAAAAAATCAGACATTCACATTTGTTCAGTTCTACTTACCTTAGTACATATTTGCATTTTCAGAACAGTCTGAAGCTTTGATTCGGCCTGTTTAACTCCATTATGGAAGTGCGTTAACTGTGGTGTTAACTATAGTCAGAATTTTAAACTTGCAGTTTTCCATTGGTATAAGCAGATAAATTAGTTGTCTGGGGTCATGGACAGGTGAATGTTAAGCCTTCTGTAATGCAGCCCTAAGACAGGGTAGACATTTCTAGTTGCCAAACATCTAGTGACTAGGTCCTGTTCTATTTACCTAAAAAGCCTGTTAATGTGGCTGTGTGGTTGGGATAATTTGGTAGAATTTTCCAAAGGGCTTAGGATTCTCTTTTTGTTTGTTTTTGTTTTGTTTAAATAAAAGCGACAAAGAGTCTTGTAGCACCTTATAGACTAACAGAGCTTAGGAATCATAAGCTTCAAGAGTATTTATTCATTTGTCTTATATCCCACCTGTGGCTATGCCTTAATTCTTTGAAAACAGCAAACAAATATGGTTAACCCCAAAAATAACTCCTCAGCTAGCTCAAAACGTCCTAGCTCTAATGAAAATAGAAATGAAGTAATAATTAGTTTGAACAAATAGGCCTGTCACTGAACCACAGAGCTAGATAAACTCTGGCAGGTTACTAGGGCAGATGGTTCTTAACTGAGAATGACCTACCTTTAGTACTGAAGAATGCAAATCTAGGAAGTGCTAGAGCAGTCCAGCAGGTCATAACTTCAGCAAGTGGATAGAACAAAAAGACAAGCTCTCAACTGGACTCCAGACAGCCCGGTCTTGAACTGTACATGGAAATGAATAGGTAGCCGGCACTAAGTTATGTTATCATTAGGAAAAGTAATTATTGAGGTGCTCACTAGCTGTCATTCAAATATTAAAATTTCAAAGTTTCCAAAATGCATCAGTTCTCACTAAGAAGCTCATCTAAATGTTAAGAAATTACCTTTCTTTGCCTTAAATTCAGTTAAAAAACCCTCAAACTACTACTTCTGTTTCTTCTGTATTCAACTAAAAAAAAAAAAAATCAGCTTAACTTCTATCGTTTTCCTCCCACAAAACACTCTATAAAGATGCGTCATTTATTTACCAAGGTTCTGGGTGCTGAGATTTGAAATATGACACATACCTACAGTACTAGCAGTTCTCAAATGGTGATGTGTGGAGCCACTTCTCTAACAATGGTGAACCCTGTGTAGTTAAAACAAGAGGTAGTAGTGTTACTCTAGAAAATTTTACTTGTGCGCGCATCTTCAATTTTTGCTGTTTTCAAGCCTGACCCTCTTAAGCACCTTCCATTCCCAGTGAAGTCAAAGCGGTCACCGAGGGTGCTCAGCATCTGGCAAATGTAGGTCCATAAAGTAGTGACAGTCTTGTTAGTTGCAGCTAGAGGTCCTGTTTTGCAAACACTTAAGTACATAAATAATTTTACCTATCTAAATAGCTTCATTGACTTTGAAGGGACTGCTTGAGTAAATGAACTTCCTTACATGGTTAAGTGTTTGCAGGATAGGAGCCATAGAGACTGATTTTTCAGAAGTACTGCGCTCCCACAGTTCCACCTGAAGTCAATGGGAAGTCAAGGTGCTCAGTATTTCTAGAAAATGAATCCCAAAGTGACATACTAAAAAAAGCAAGGGGACATATTGTTAATACTTTCTAAAGCAATTATTTTTGAGGTGTGACTATCTGATCTGGTCAGGTTTCCAAACAACAAAATAATTTGGTTCTGATATTAACTATTTACAACTTTTAATTTTTAGACATTAAACTGTTTTGTAGCTGGAATTAAGCACATATTTGAAAAAGCCACAATTTTGCCACTCAAATAGTTAATACTGTTTTTATTATGTATATGGCATCTCTGTTAATTTACCAAGTTTCTGACCTTAAAGTCTGAAATAATGAGCCTCTTCAAATAGTTTTTTTAATGGAATTAGTGTTTACCTTTTAACTGTATTACAGAATGTAGAAAACATGAAAATGAGCATTAGTAACTTCCTTAGTTAAAGGCCTTATGATTTCGCCTGTCAGCAATTTATTCTGCTATCTGATTTGTCACTACCGTATATAGCACCTTCAGTCCTAAAAATATATTTTAATGTGCATGTTAATTACAGGGAACATTACAAGGGAACAGAGTGAAATTATATGTCCTCCAGAATCTGTCTGTTATAAATAAATTATAAGTATGACTAGGGCAATTATTAGGGCATCCCTCATAGTCTATTAATGTACTTCAGTCTTCTTTCGTCTGCAGAAATTTTAGGTACAATATTCAAAGTGATGGCAACAATTTACCATATGGTTAAAAACATTTACATTTATTTTTGAGTTATGGATCATTTCATTTAATATTTTGCAGCTACAAAAGGGAAAGGAATTGCAATGACGTATCTAAGAGGTTTAAAAATACAATTAAAATAACTTTTTCCCACCCTGGTAAATATCTATTGCTTGTTTGGACAGTGAATATTTGCCACTGATACTTCTAAAACAAACAAAATTGACAGGACATACAAGCTTATAGTTTCTTCACGAGGCACAAAATCCCCAAAGGGTGGAAACAGTGGATTTAACTGATTTCTTTTCTCTCTCTGTAATTAACAAATTAAACATTTGTGAGTCAAAGTTGTTTGTTCTAATAACCCTATATGGAATGCACCAAACTTATTTTTCACAGAGGGTGGTTTTAATGGTCATGTAACCTTTTCCTTACTTCACTTTCTCCAAGGACTACACTTTCAAACCAGTCATCATTTTTGTAAACAAATATTTTTACCATGTCATTTTTTAAAGAAAAAAATATTTAACTGGAAAATCTGAAGGAAAAAAAGCAAATGAGAATAAAAATGGGCCATATTTTTAAGGGACCTCAACAGGGCCTCTAAATTGTGGATGCAACTTTCCATGACAGCATTTTTATTTCTATGGCTGGGCTTTTTGCACAGTTGTGCTTGTATTTATACACATTGGACATTGTAATGAGCCATGGGGAGAAAAACAACTTGAATGCAAATTCAGTTTGTTTACATATCAGTTTTTGTGTTTGCAAAAATATTCTCTGTGAAAAATAGCATCTGCAATTTTAAATGGCAGTTTTTAAAGTTTGGCCCTATCACTCTCCTTTGCATATAGGAGCAGCTGAATTTTTTTATCTCTGAATTTTACTAATTCCATGGATGTTAGCCATCATAAACAATTAAATCTGATCAGAAGAATGTTTCTAAAAACAGACATAACAATTTAGCTCTGTTATCAACTCAGTGCCTTCCCTGGCCAAATGAAGACATGTCCTTAGCTGACACAATATTTTCCAAGCTTAATTGGGTTGTAGGCTAAAGCCTCAGAACAGTTGTATCCGGATCTCTTTGCTTGTGTAAATAAAGCAGATCTGCCTATCTCCAAGAAGCTTGTGTGAATATAGGCTACTGTGTTTTTAAGTAAAGGGGAGGGAGGGCAGAAAGGGGTGTCATGGTGAACTTTCAGCAACTGTTACTTGCATTGCCAGCTTTTTAATAAGAGCTGCAAAAATCAGTGGAAACCTTTTGTATTGTCAATTAATGTTCAGTGGTTGAAATGAACTTTGTAAACTAGAGCAAAATATTTCCCATACTGTATATTTGCTAGTTGTTTGCTGATTCACTCACCCAAAGAAAATCCATATAGTTAGGCTCTTCCTGCTTTGATTAGGTATGCTGTCTTCAGAAGCATTTGTTTTTTCATGTTGTAGACATATAATGTTTGAGCACGTTGACTTGCACTAGCTATAACTACATTAGTTATGTGCTATGCTCCTATGTTAAAATAAGAAAAAAAATATTAAAAGAACAGATGAGATACTAGAGATTTGAGCATGACATTATTCATTGTGTTTCAAAACTGATTTATTACTGAGTCCTTATTTAATGTAACTTCATCTGAAATCATCTCTACATTGCCAGCTCTGCATGCTTCAATGGTTAACAAGCACATTTTATAAATACCTACCAGAAATGACAAACAGGTTTTGCTAGACAGTAATGGGGGTGAGATGGACAAAAGGAAGAGGAAAAAGATCCTGTAATAAAAATATCAAGTTTAATGTAACCTGTTTGCCTCAATCCCTTTAAAATCGAAACCAGACACAGAAAGCAGTTTATGGGATGATTATCTGCATAGTCCCTTAGGTATTGCACATGTAGTCTTAGGGAAAAAAATTGATTGTTATTGGCTCTTCCCAGATTACCCTTACAAATCCAATTAACCATAGTCAAAACTGCAACAACATTTAGAATTCATTTCTATAAACAGGTATTTTCATTCAACATGCTACTTTGTGCTTGGTCAAATCTGCAGTAATGAAGGAATCAACAGTCACCCAATCTTTTTTCTGGGTAACAGGTAAGGAGTTAAACTGAAATTACTGAAATTGCTTTTAAAACCAATTTAAAATGAGCAGCTAACTCCCTCCAGTTCTGAATATTTGAAATTTGAAAAGAACAGATATTTATATTCATTTGACATTGTTAAAGTTCAATTTTAAAGCATGTGTATTTGTGAGCATAGTTATAGTAAAATTCAGTTGTGTATAGCATTCCAAGCTATAACAACAATTCAATTCACTCTTCTGTATGTAGTTCACCATGTAAATCAGAAAAAGAACGGTCTTACTAAACATGAGATTAATAATATCTGAGTCACGAGTTTTGTTTGTAGAACAGTTAATATATTCACTTTTACCCTGTTCCTTTATAATTCCCAGTAGTAATTATTGGCTGCCAGCCTGTTCAAGGTAGTTTAAAATAAGGTCTGTAAACTATCGTGCTAGCATTTACTGAAGAACTCTTATAGTGAATTAAATAATACTAATTAAATCAATTGTTAGACCTGTCCATCAGTTTAGCATGGAATTTCTTGCTGTTTAATTTATGTCTACCTTCAATTAATACCCAGGGCTGCGACACCTACACAGTGTTCTGCTGAATTGTATGTAGGCTTGGCAGAATTTGATTTTTATTTTATATAATTTTGTTGCATATTATTGATATTTATTTTTAAGCATTTTTATATATTTTGTTGATTTACATTTTCACAGTTTTGGAAAACTATGAGGAGGGCATCAGAAAATTATTTAATGACAGACATTGAGATTCAAAAAGTTAAAGCTTTATGAATCATGATGACACATGGTCAATATCACCTGTCAAAATATACAAAGTAAATATCCTGTATTAAATCAACAAATTATACGGTCTTTAATATTCATTTACTTGTCCATTTGTAATAGCCTAATTCAAAAGACTAAATTACAGGATTTTAACTCTGTATTCTCAAACAGTATTGGTTTTTACTTTGCCTATTTAGAAATTTCTGATGACTTCAACAGAAATATTTTTTGTCTGTGTATGTGCAGTGAATTGTTATTTACCAACATTTACCCATAAACATCTAAACCTTCCAAGCCTAATTATATGCTTTTGTTCCTTTTGTATGCAAGTCTACCATCAGTACTAGGCAAATAAGTTGAAACAATAGTAAAGAATAAAATTGTCAGACCCACAGAAGAACATAAATTGTTGGGCAAAAGTCAACATGATTTTTGTAAAGGGAAATCATGTGTTACTAATCTATTAGAGTTGTTTGTTGACCCCTTCAAAGATGTGGACAGGGGGGTTCCAGTGGACATAGTGTACTTAGATTTCCAGAAAGCCTTAGACAAGTTCCCTCGCCAAAGGCTCTTACATGAATTAAGTTGTCATGGGATAAGAGGGAAGATCCTTTCATGAATTGAGAACTGGTTAAAAGACAGGGAACAAAGGGTAGGAACAAATGGTAAATTTTCAGAATGGAGAGGGGTAAGTAATGGTATTCTTCCAGGGTCAGTCCTAGGACCAATCCTATTCAATTTATTCATTAATGATATGGAGAAAGGGGTAAACAGTGAGTTGGCAAAGTTTGCAGATGATACTAAACTACTCCAGATAGTTAAGACCAAAGTACACTGTGAAGAACTGCAAAAGGATCTAACAAAAGTAAGTTATTGGGCAACAAAATGGCAAATTAAATTTAATGTGGATAAATGTAAAGTAATGCACATTGGAAAAAATAAACCCAACTATTCATACAATATGATGAGGCTAATTTTAGCTACAACTAATCAGGAAAGAGATTTTGGAGTCATTGTGGATACTTCTCTGAAGATGTTCACACAGTATGCAGCGGCAGTCAAAAAAGCAAACAGGATGTTAGTAATCATTAAAAAAGGGATAGAGAATAAGACAGAGATAATCTTATTGCCCTTATATAAATTTATGGTATGCCCACATCTTGAATACTGTGTACAGATGAGGTCTCCCCAACTCAAAAAAAAGATATATTGGCATTAGCAAAAATACAGAGAAGTGCAACTAAAATGATTAGGAGTTTGGAACGAGTCCTATATGAGGAGAGATTAAAGAGGCTAGGACTTTTCAGCCTGGAAAAGAGGAGACTAAGGGGTGATCTGATAGAGATATATAAAATCATGAGTGGTGTGGAGAAAGTGAATAAGGAAAAGTTATTTACTTGCTCCCATAATACAAGAACTAGGGGCCACCAAATGAAATTAATGGGCAGCAGGTTTAAAACAAATAAAAGGAAGTTCTTCTTCACATAGTGCAGTCAACCTGTGGAACTCCTTGCCCAAGGAGGTTGTGAAGGCTAGGATTATAACAGGATTTTAAAAAGAACTAGATAAGTTCATGAAGGATAGTTTCATCGATGCTTATTAGCCAGGAAGAGGAGGGATGGTGTCCCTAACCTCTGTTTGCCAGTAGCTGGGAATGAGCAACAGGGGATGGATCACTTGATGATTACCTCTTCTGTTCATTCTCTTTGGGGCACCTGCCATTGGCGGAAGACAGGATACTGGGCTGGAACGACTTTTGGTTTGACCCAGTATGGGCATTCTTATATCTATGATATACCATAAGCAGCCACAGTCCTGTGCAAACTCTGTGCTTAAGTCACATTAATTTCTCACTGAAACAGATGGTGAATATTATTTTTCCTTTTTAAAAAAAAAAGTGCACGGAGGCAGGTACAGAAGTAACATACTGGTTCTAATCCTGTTCCCATGTAAATCACTGGCTGTTTTGCCATAGGTATAGGATCACTCCACCGTGTAAATGTCATATGGCTAGTCTATATGAAAACATGTGTGTTACTGTTACCTTGACCTTCATTTCTCTCTTCCCCTCCCCCCATCTGTTTTTCATCCTCCTCCTGTGTCTTGTTGCTAGTCTAGCTCGAAAATTCCTTAGGGAATAATATTTTCCCTTTTTAAACTAGTAATAATGCAACATGGAAATAAAAACATTACCTCTCTGAGCATCTTTACAAATTTGTACTAATTTGTATTATTTCTGATCGTGATGTTACTGTTGAGTTAACAATTCTATTGTGGCATTTGCTTTTTTTTTTTTAAGTGACCTGTACTTCTAGCTGAAAAGTCTTCTAATTGGTGACTTGTTAGCATATTTTAATGTAAAAAACTCTTGATTGCATGTCTTAAAATACCTGATTTAAAAAACTGAATTTTGACAAGTTTAATTATTTCTCATATGTTGGAGAAATAGGCTAAAGGGATTTTTTTTAATGATCACGTTACTGTGACTTTCTTTCACCTACATTGGTAAAAAGTATCATCTAAAATTACTATAACTCAGGTTTCCTCAACCTTTTCCTTTCTGAGGCCCCCTCAATATGCTATAAAAATTCCATGGCTCACCTCTGCCACAACAGCTGTTTTTTCTGCATATAAAAGGCAAGACCAGCATTAGGGGTAGCAAGCAGAGCAATTGCTCAGAGCCCTATGCCACAGCAAGCCCCACGAAGTTAAACTGCTCAGGCTTCTGTTTCAGCCCTGGGTGGCAGGAGCTTCGGCTTTCTGCTC
This sequence comes from Dermatemys mawii, assembly GCA_007922305.1. Classification (NCBI taxonomy): domain Eukaryota; kingdom Metazoa; phylum Chordata; order Testudines; family Dermatemydidae; genus Dermatemys; species Dermatemys mawii. The sequence continues at coordinate 2,335,468 of ML677379.1, forward strand.
TGGGCCCCAATGAGTCTAATGCTGGCCCTTCTTCGCAGGCCTCCTGATTGAGACCCCTGGTTGAGAACTGCTGCTATACCTGAAAGAGATTAGAGAAAACAACATGTAGAGATTCGAGAAGAAAACTTTGTACAGTTTACAGAATTTTGTGTTGTTACTTTCATTCCTTTTTGTGTTTTGGCAGGTAAGGACCTGATCCTGAAAACACTTGTCCATATGACTAACTGGTCAGGGGAGTTGTCCAACTGACTTCATAGGACCAGAGCAATTACTCATATAAGATATGAGTTGGCAGGAACGGGTCAGATTTTTGAAAGTATTTAGTGCTTAAAGATGTAGAAAGATGCCTAATGGGATTTTCGAAAGGGGCCAGGCATCTGTCTGCATCTTTAGGCACCTAAGTACTTTTAAAATCTGGCTCTTAGATGGTTTTTGCCTATTATTTATGTGTGATAGACAACAGGGGAAAACACAACCACCTTAACAAAAGCAGGAAGATATGAATGTGTTCACAAAAACCAGCAGACGGATTGTGGGAGATGTGTAATGTCTGATGCTACTGTTCATTCATTAAATTGATTAGACTTCAAGGTCATTGTGTCCCTTTTATATTGAGATTAAAAATCTGTATGTATAAGAAACTCAGTATTTTCAAATTGGTTACTAACTATGAACCTGATATTGTAAGTATGTGAGTAGTCTCACTGAACTCCATGGATTTACTCACATGTACAAAGTTACTCACAGGCATAAGAGTTTGCAGGACAGAGGCCTTTATGTATTAATTCAGTTCAACAAAAATATGCGAATGGGCCTTACCTGGGTTACTATTCATGGTTGGCAGAATTGGAGCCCTTCTATTCGAGGAAACAAATTTGTCTGCAGGTTTTGGCAATAGGTTCTGTAAGAAAAGGCAATAATTGCTTGTATTTTTTATGTTAAATAGCCATATTGATTACTAGGGGGATAGTCTTTAGACATCTTGTTCTCTTATTTCTTTTACTCAGTGCAATTCTCTTCTGGCAGCCAGAATGTCAAACTTTATCCATTTTTCTCTCCCTCATTCTCGGGCAAATACTCTGCACAACACCAGCTTGAACAACATCTGGGCACCAGGGAGACTTCCCAGGTAGCAGAGATGAGGGGAGAAGGAATCTTCTTTCACTCAAGGCAGAGGGAGAGCAAAGCCAGTCATGGGACCAGGAGGAGTAACTTCCATTGCCTGTGTGGTCCTTCTTTCCTCACAAGAGATATAGAGGTGGAACCACCAACCTCTTTCCTAAGCCACACGAACTATTCCTGCTGCAGATGGATAGTTGTAAATAAGAAGTCCTCTTGTCCTCCTGTGCAGTCTCTCTCAATTTTGGTTCCCCCTTCTCTTCCTCCCTAGTGGCACAAAGTAATCACACCACTTCCTCTGCAAGAGAATTGTCTCTCTGCACTAGTGGAGCACTATATAGGATTTGTCCTACGATGTGTAATCTACACATTTTGTGTTACATGTTGCTAACTTCAGTGACTTGGAAGTACTGAAGAACATGGAGTGGGAGAGTGACAGGCAGCATCTCACTGGATCATTATCCTGAATGGATCCATGTTTTAGACTATCGATTAATATATTTGGAATGTGCAACATTTTACTAAGGAATAGCTTTGAGAAGCTTCAAGAGATGCTATTTCAATGCCTAATGAAAGCTGAGGTGCTATAAAATGGAAAAAAAAAAAAAGGCTGCTTACAAAAAAGTATCTAAAAGAATACCTGAAGTTCTATTGAAGTTGTTTTTAGTTACTTCAACAATTAATTTGTTAATAATCCAATTCTATAACAAAAATAACTGGAGAATAAAGAGCTACATTTTGTAGTTTTTAAAAAAAGACTGTAGGCATGAACACACTGAATTCGTAATTTCAGAGTAACAGTATAAATGAAAAGAGGGAGTGATTCATAGTCTCACAAGATGTAAGGTATGGTGCAGTTATGTGAAGCTAAAAAATTATTCATTTTGGTTAAGTAGTAAGAAAAGTCTTAGCAAAAGAAACTGGGCAGTGAATCAGACTTGCCAAGAAGGTGGCTGAATGTCATCAGGGCAGATATTTGAAAACTGGTTCAATAAGACATTAGCGAGTGGTGGAATTAGCCCTGCAAAATGCTCAATGTAAATTTAAATGGACCTGATGGTTATTTCACTCTCAGCTATTCTAGTTCAATTCCAGATGACTGCTACTCATCTGTTATCAAATACACATTGCCAAAATTATATAACCCATGCTCTGTCAGTTTATTAATCAAAGATAAATCAGCCCAATACAGAAAGGAATATACATTACCCAGTCTGGGGAACAGGTTTGTACAATCACAGCTTACATCTCCAATTTGTCTGTTCCAAAGTCTGAATGCAATTCTACTTTATACATATATGCACACACACCCTTGTTTATAACAAATAAAAGATTCTGCAAATTTCACTGTGTTACCAGACCATACATATCATCTTCTTTTATTTAGCCCCATCTATGTTTTGCAAGACATAGAGACATCTATACCAACCAAACTTTGTACAGATAATCATCCATACCTGGCAGATGATGCATATTTTGCAAGCCTCAGAGTTTGTATCTTATTTTCTGACTGATTCTACATGTACAAAGAACAAAGATTTTAAATGGTTTAACTACTAGTAGTTCTCCACAGTAGGCTTAATGAGTACCGTTCATAGTTCTATAACTTTTCATAAACACAAAGCATTCCAATAATGATACATTTTACTTGTTTAGTATTAGCTACTTTAGTTGCATTACACACCTTACCCAGTTACCCTTGCAGTTACTGAAATAAAGCTGTTTACATATTTTAATTAATACATTTGTTTGTGAGAGTTGATTTCACAGTCTGAAGTAAAATTCTATTCCTTATGTAGTGAAACTACCACCTGCAGTCTCAAGTCTATAGGATACATCTACACTGCATCTGGGAGCAAGCCTGCCAGTACAGATCTACAGACTTGTGGTAGTGGGAGCTCATGCTAATGCATTAAAAAGAGCTGGGTAGATGATACAGCTTGGGCTCCCAAGCTTCGGTGCGTGGATCAGCATGAGATTGATTTGCAACATCTTCACAGCTATTTTTAGCATGGTAGTGTGAGCCCCACAAACACAAGTCTGATCTGGACCTGGGCTGAGAAATTCACTCCTTGATGCAGTGTAGGCATACCCCTAATTCTCAAGAAGTACTTTTTCACTTCACCTTTGGTTTAGCCCTATAAAGCATAATGGGATTTTGGTTCAGTTCAGTCAACAGAAGCGTAGATCAACATAGTGACAAGCAGGCAGCCAGCAAAAACTTGTGTCCTCCTTATTTGAGGATCAGTTTTCTTCAGGAAGGGGAGAAAATATCTTCAAAATCTATACTGACTGGCAACATGGTACAGGCAATAAAATAATTATCTTTGGTGCAGTATTTCTCCCAGGCTTCGGTATCAGACAATATACCACAATTCAGGAGCTATTTGTGTCCTTGGGCAATACTATATTGCTGTTTCGTTCTGTTAGTCAATAGGTGTATGCTAATACTGTACTATAGTTTCATTAGCTACGTTATTTATGCAGACTTAATGGCACTGTATTCTGTGGTTGATATGCGATTAAATATAAGCAGATGGCAGATCATCTAAGATTCTGTTCCTGTATGAGTATATATATAGATATATACATAAAACCATAAATCTGAGATTAAAGACCTCCTGCTTTGCTGTCATGGCAATATAGGTGTATGTCACATGGATAATGTAGATAATCTGATTACTGTCATAGCATGATTGCTTCAAGACCTGACTTTATTAGCTCTGCAAGAGAATTAGGAACATAGCCTAAAATAACATGCTGTTTGTTTGTTTGTTTGTTTTTTCTCTAGCATGTGCCAGGAGTAAGTGTAAAATATAATGAACAAACTGGTGAATAAGACCTTTAAGGAATAAAACTACATTTTAAATGAAAGAAACAGAAAATGCTAATCTCTTTCCAGAAAAAGCCTTCAACTTTGATCCTAACTGCTTAAAGAAAACTACAGCAGCTAAACAGAATCACAAGACCCTTATTCTCTTTCCACTCCAGTGCCATTTTTAGAATCAAGTGAGCAGTTGTTACTCAAGCACTAGTTTTACTTTAGCACTGTCCTTGTTTGTGTAGCAATGCAAAATAAAATCCGTAACTTGAATCACTGCAATGTTAAATACTACTTCCTGTTCCAAATCACAAAACATTTCCTCACTGTGAGCCACATTTTGCCCTTGTTCCAAAAAGAGCTATTTTCCTACTTAAAGTAAGTCACAATCCCACTTAACTTGTTTTTAAAAATAAATGCAGAAACTGAGTATTGCTCATATTGTTGAATTCACAATAGCTGTCATGTAGTAAATTCAGCATACTCCTATTTGAAATGAAATACTACAGTGCTCCTAAAATAAAACAAAAAATTTGAAGTCCATGGCAGTGCTCATATGGGAAAGAGCAGTAGGATTGGTCCGGGTTCTGGAAAAGAATTTCAGGGATGCCCAATTCCTAGGCAAAAAAATTCCTGAGCAGATCAACCAACACATTGCTGTATTATTTAGAAAGAGCTCATTAGCCTTCTGCAGCTACACAATTTTCTACAATACTGATCTTTTCTTAAAATAAAAGAGATCCCATAAAACTTAGCTGAAGTTAATTCTTAAAAATATATGAAATAGTTTTGGAAAACACACCATCTCCTGAGTACTTCTGCCAATTTTTGTGGTTTTACAACCACATCTTTGTTTTTTATTAATTTATTTTATCGTATTGTATAAATGAACCACACAAAATAGAATGTATGGAAAATGTGCATGTGCAAAATACTATTATATGCGCTCCCCTTAAATAAAAAAAATACATATTTTCCTTTAACCTCATTCAGTTACTGTGCTCTCATATGTTAATTGTAACAAAAGCAAGTACAAATTTTCAGACAGAAAACGTTCACAAGTATGATTACCTTGACAGTGTCCCTGTAGCATGCATCTGGAAAATACATTGCCCTTTTGTGTATGGACAAGTTTACAAAAATAGTTTCTATGCAAATTTATGCCGTTTATCCAACATCTCATGAGAATTATTTTAATTGTTAAACATATTGTTCGAGCAGCTGCAGCAGAAATAATTGTGTGAATCAGTAGCTTGAGTTAAGTAGCCTGCTAGCTTGTGGTTAAATAGCTCTAATAGTAAGATCTCATATTGTGATGAGCAGTTTCAGTGCCTGCATAACAGCTAGATAGTTCCATTATCGACTCTGAACAAGAGTTCTAAATGAATCAAAATGTGTCGAAGAACTAAGACTTAGTAAATGTTAAATGAATCCAATCCTAACAGAATATTAAAAACAATACATTTAAATTTTAATGTATTTAGCAAAGGCACAAGAATAAAATGATCAGATTGTCTTTGGCATTTGACACACACATTTATTTGTCTCTGGCAAGTAAGTATCAAAACACTATGTTAAAAGAACGAGGAGTACTTATGGCACCTTAGAGACTAACAAATTTATTTGGGCATAAGCTTTTATGGGCTAAAACCCACTTCATCATATATAGTAGAAAGATATATACACAGAGAACATGAAAAGATGGGGGTTGCCAGACCAACTCTATGAGACTAATCAATTAAGGTGAGCTATTATCAGCAGGAGAACAAACACTTCTGTAGTGATAATCAGGGTGGCCCAAAGAAAATTTTGTAGGCTGTGAAGTCAAGCACTTCAAAGGTAGAAATGCCAGATTTATGGTTGACCCTGCAGCCTTAATTCTAACCCCTTGTTCTTCCATTCTGTGCATTGAGTAAGGCAAAGGTCCTGTGGAAAAAAATATGTGATCATGTAGTCAAAACTCGATTGTAATGGGCTCACCATAGCTGTATGCAGTGGGTCCTTGTCTGGCTGATAGGAAAAAAAGGGGTAGTTGCCCCTTTTGGGGCTCACTCTGAAATTGGTACCAGAGAAGAAGGAAAAGGGAAAGTTTATCTGATGGAGCAGGAAGTGGTTGGACCAGCTGTGGGGAGTAACTACACTTCCAGCTGACTGGAAGAGTAGGGTGGATATTTATACTCTGAAGAGTCTGGAGAAGCTTTCTTTCACCTCAGTTGGTCTGGCAGCATCCATCCAGCCACCCACGGAATCTGAAAAAGGGCCAAGTTTCATCTGGATCCATTGTGGCCATTATGCTAGTTGCCCTTTTCCTTGGGGGCTGGGAAGGAATTTTTCCCTCATTGCCCGATTAGCCAAGATAGGGTGGGTTTTTCCACCTTCCCACAGCAAGTTTGGGACCCGGTAGGGTGGGGCATGGTTTTAGGTTACAAAATCTCAACTTGCTTTGTAAAATTTGGGGCAAATATCCAGTGCAGGTGCTCATTATGGAAAGGCTATGGTTATCGGATCAAATGGATTGGAAGTGAATTTAGAGGAATGCCACCCTTAAGGGAGCTGAGGAAGAGGATTTGAGGCTCCTACATCTGATCCAATGAAGAGCCAACTTCCCTCCTTTTCTAGCCCCCTTGACGCTCATGTGCGGGGAGGGCAGTGGGGACCCAGCAATGGGGTGCCTGGGATCAGGTTGGGAAGGGACAGGGCTAACAGCAGCCCTCAAAAATAGGTGGAAATTATTAAGGAAATAATGACCAGCTTCACTGTATAACTTCTTGCTGGATACTCCAGATATTTTAATGGAATAAAGTTGCAGCCCTGTTAAATCATGTCCATTGCCTCCTGCCTTTCTTCTGGCATAGCCAGACAATTCATTCTCAAAAGAGGCATAGTTAAGACTATATGAGCAGCCATAAGTCTGGTATTTTCTAATTTTCAAGTGCTTGACTTAGCAACCTAAATCACATTCTTTAAGAGTTTTTTGGATGTAATTTCCTAGATATTGTTTTTGTTAGAGGAAGAAGGTAAAAATAAAATTATAGTATGTACAACTCAGCCATCGTGTACCGTCATCTGATGTGAACCCTGACCATCAGCATGGCGATGCAGATTTTGGCCACTTGAGTTACAGAACTGATTGTAGTAGGTGGTAGCAGGAGGAGGGGAGAGGTTGTTGGCTGGCTCCATATGCTAGGTCCAGGGGGAGTGACGGGGGACAGTCTGACCCAGCACAGCAATCATTCCTTCCTCCCACCACAGTGGTACCTCCCGAGCGGAGAATGGGATGGCCAGAGGGGATAACATGAGGAGTTCAATCTGGCTGTTTCTCTTCCCCTCTGTGGAGTTTGGGGAACTCTTGCCCCATATCATGCCCTGGGGATAAGGAATGGGATGTCTTGGCCCTGTGCTGGATCAGTAGAGCCCAGTCTGGTTTGACTGAGCTCTCCCACTTCCCTCAGTCCTGCCACTACAGCTGCTCTGGCAGCTCCCAGGCCTTCCAAGTGCAGGGAGGTGGTGGTGATGCTGCTGCTTTAAACGATGGATAGCATGGAGCTAAATCTTCAGAATATTTGTGTGTTCAATTATAATTTTGGCAGGCTGCCAGAATTTTCCTGTGGCATGCAAATGAGAAGGGACAGGGTGGTGTTTTTTTAACTAGTTTATAACTCAGCTGAACTTGAATGGAATTTCATGAGACAAATAAAAGGCATTTCTTTAGCCTGTGGGCTTCCCCCTTGCTGAATTCCAGAAACCCATTGCAAACAGTGAAAATGTTAGAGCTTCTGAAAAAAAAGGGCACAAGCATCTCTTAAAATGGAAAGTGCTGGGCTACCTAAATATAGGTGTTGCTGTCAGCTACCCATGTAATGAAGGAATTTGCTGCAAACACAACAGTTAAGGGTCAGCGTAGAAAACATTTCAGATACAGGTAACCCTAACTTTTTTCTTCCCTATAATGCAATGCACTTCTTGGCATCCTTGACAATTCTAAAGGCTCTTTGTTTGTTAAGGTGCTTTCACTTGCATGAAGTTACTCTGTGCCTGATTCTCATTGTCCTGGACATGCAGGAAAAAAAAAAAAAAAAAGAGAAGATGGGGTTTAACTGTATTAACTCATCTGAGAAGTAACTGGCTCTAATCGATGCAACACTTCCTTCCTTAATCACTCCCGTCTAGTAGAGGGCTGCCATCAGCCCTCCACAGCTGGTTGTTGCTGGCATCCACTGCCCTCCACTTGTACGAGAGTTAAGGGGCTGGGGAAAGAGGTTGTCTCCTTGCTGGAGTAGGCATTAGGAGTCCCATTTCCATTCTATTGCTTCCTTAGGGGATGCTTCCCCATTAGGTCCACTTCCAGTGCTGGTTTATCAGGGAACCAGACCCCCTATGGAATGAGTACCTGCACTGGAATCCATCCACACACAGGCACCAGCAACTAGTATGACTGCCTCCCCCTGGACAACCCGGTTCCCAGATGAATGGTAATTTCCTCTCTCATGTTGGCCAGAAACACATCCTCTCCTCAACTGGACAGGTCTATCCCGTTGTCACTGAACAACAGACATAACCAAGATATTTTCATGGGTAATTACCAATCCTCCCCATTCCCCCCTTAAAGGATCAACTACCCACCCCCCCCCCCCCCCCCCCCCAAGCATCCAGACAAAGCACTGCCACCTTGAGATTGCAGGGGTTGCATTAGCACTAAAGCCATTTTACACTGCTCTGTCATTAAAGGACCTTAAAATGGGTAAAATTGTAACTTATGCCCACCCTAAAGACCCTTAACAATGCCAGAGCAGTGTAAAGTGGCTTTAGTGTAAATGAGAGCCAGGCCTATTGTCTTCATTGGGGATACTTCTGATTTACTCCATCATGAAATCAGACAGTGCTACATTTGAACTGATAAATGCCCAGTGAGGCTGTTTTAAAAATCATTTGAGTTTTTAAAAAACAAACAATTTTTACAAAAATATGCATAAATTAAACAGTGGACAAGGAAAAACAAGCAATTAATGTCTTATAGACACAGCATTGGACTGCTGCACCACCTCTCCCCCACAATACGTTCTTAGTAAATTTCCTGTACCTTGAGGCAGCTTGCTTAGTGCTGCTGAATCCTAAAAATATTGTTGCAGAATTTGTTACTCAGGCTTGTCTGCATGGGAAAGTTTTACCTGTTCTACTGATATAACCTCCTGTGGATGCTCTTATTCTTGTTTAAAAATGCCTTTTTATTTTTGTTTAAACCACTTCCTAGGGCACATAAGCTAAATGGGAAAAAGATACTCCGACACTGGGATAAGAGTGTGCCTATGGGAGTTTATATTGGTATAACTGTATCGGTTTAAATTCACAGTTTAGGTTATACCAAAAGACCCTTCTCCATTTTGGCAAGATCTTAGAGACCAGACTTCTAAGTGGAGCAGTGTCCTGCAAAATATGGTTTCCATAATTGCCAACATGTAAAAAATAACCTGAGGTTTTGAGGCCCTCACCTGATTCGTATACTTAATTATGGTGATTACACATCATATTGTAGATAACTGCACACATTAATGGGTGTGTCTTGAAAAAATACAAAGTAGTCTAAAATTGTAAATAAGAAGTTTCCGATCCAGAAACAGTGCTGCTAGAATGATTTCATTAGCTTCTTCTGGAAAAAAAAAAGCATTCTTGCAAGATTTCTGTTCTACAATCCCAAGTTTACTCTAGAGAGTTTGATGAAATCAAGATGGCAGTACACTGAATATTCAGGACCTTTTTTGAATGACTCATATTTGTATAAAGGATCCAGCTCTGAAGTCCATATTCATCAGAACTCAAAACTAGAACTGCAGGATGTATGAGCTGGAATTTTCTGGGACAATCTGTCACTTCCTGCAGTTTAAATCCACTGTATAACAATGAGTACTACAGCCAATATCTAACTGCCCAAGGTGTCCGTCTCACTCTATACTGCATGTAACTTGCTCTGCTATATTTTTATAAAGCATAGCTATCCTCCAGTGATTTTTTTAAGTTTTCCCTGATGTATGTACAATAAACATGTTGCTGTTTCAACAGGTACTGCCATGGCTGCAGGGGTCTTGCTGCAAAATGAATTGCCTTATTGTTCATTGGTAAAGAGCAGTGCATATCTTGCAACTATGAGTTCAGGTAATCATTAAACTTTCTTTTAAAGGGCATAGTAAAGAAAGTTTTGAAAAGGAATTGTCTCTAAAAAATAAAAGCCAAATACATCTTTTATGGCTAGGTTGTGGGGATTGTGTGTGTGTGTGCGCGCGCAGTACAAATAATTCTTTGTGTTTCTCAAACATCACTATGACCAGTAACTTGACATATTTCACTTCCTTTTAGCTTTCTGTTAGGTTATAAATTCTTATGGACAAGGACTGTGCCATCTTTTGTGTTCGAGAAGTGCTTAGACATTGTGGGGTGCCACAAAAATGATTATTAAATAGTAACAATTTTTACAGGCAATAATTATGCTTCACCATTTTGTCTGACTACCTCCAAATGGCACTGAAGTCAATGAGAGAATAATAGCATTCAGCATTTTGCCTCCTTCAGTCTCACAACGGTGCTGTCTCCACGATAACTTCCTTAAATGTGATATGCATAGAAGAAAAATGTTACTGACTTATGAAGATCCATACGGAATTACATCTAAGGAAACAAAATAACTGATGAGCAAAAGTTCAGTATACTCACTGGATATAGCCAGCATTGAACCATCTCTAAAAAAAAATTCCCTTAATCACAAATGATACTTAAACTTCAGCACTCAAGAATTATCCAGACAAAAACAACACCTACAATTCTAAACTTCAAGATAATGGTAAAGGCTTGGCAACAGATTCAGAAGTTAAACTAAAAAAGCCTATCATCACCCGATAACAGACACCCCAAAAGCTTGCCTTAGCAGCCCTTCAGGTCTAGAAATCCACTTAATTCAAAGAGCTAGTTTTTCTTTTTTGAAATTCATAGCAACATGTCAGGTTTAAAAAGGGGTTCATAGGTAGCAGCAGCCCAGTGGGGTGAGGGGAGTGCTATTTTATAATACCCAATTAACATGCAATTGGTTGAGGAAGGCATGGCTTGGTAGCAGACTGTAGTACAGCAGCGACTCACCCCTGCAGTGCCTCCTGCTGGTATGTCCAGGGAATTAGCTCGCCAGCTCCCGGAGCACCCTCTGCAGGCTGTAGTCCTGCTTGCTACTGGCCCTGGTGTCCCTCCCAGACCGTGGTACCCTCTTACCTGGGGTACTGCACCCCTGCAATACCCCCACAATCTCAGGGTCTCCCCTCCCAGGGAACCCCCACCCCCTATCCCAACCTTACCTCAGTCTAGGCATCTGCCAGTCACCACTTACCCCTATTCACTGGGGGCAGACTGCAGTATAATTGTCACTCATCATCAGCAAGGAGGGTTGGCCTGCTGCCTCTGCCTCTTTAGCCCTGGGCTGCCCTCTGCAACCCCAGTACTCTCTGTTGGGCCTTCCCCGTAGGCACTGCAACCTGAGGGTTTCCAGGCCAGAGGTTCCCCAGCTCCTCTTGCCTGCCCCAGCCCTGCTCCACTCTAGGTACCTTGTGCTGCTCAGCAGCCAGGCCTGTCTACCTCTGTAGATAGAAGAGACACTATTCCCTCAGGCCCCAGCCTCTCAGCCTTTTTATAAGGCCTGCTAGAGTGTTTGGGGCATGGCCACCCAGCTGAGCCTATTCTCCCAATCAGCCTGGGAGTTTGCTCCCAGCCACAACCCATTCCTGGGCTGTTTGAAGCCCTTCTGGCTGGGAGCTGGGAGCCACCCTGCTACAAGACACTCACGGGCAACAGCTATGGAGCAGGCTTTAATACTTCCTCTCTTTCCTGACATCAGAATTAGGGTTGGAACAGGGTAGTAAAGGCTCTTGGGCAACAGCAGCACCCAAGGGAGCAGATTTTAGATGTTCCTCTTCCCTTCTGCCATCACTGGCAAGTGGTAGGGCTGGGAGCAGCACCAAACCTCTCCATGTGCGCTTACTAGCCAAATAGCACAGCTGTTCAAAATCTAGTAATGTCCTTCCTGTCTGCACCTAGAAGAAAGAGATCATTGCCTGAGATTTTTAAACTGGAAAAAGCCACTTTTTACTTACCCAGTTTTGTCATGCAAGTTCCACTTCAAGAGGTATCGATTTCCCTTGGTGTACATACACAAGTCCCAGTGACATCAGATGGAAATCATGTGCCCAGATTGAAGGTAGAACATGGGCCTAAGAGAGGGCAACAGATGTAATATGCTTATTGGGTTAGGCTATACTGATTTTTCTTCTCTCTTTTCTTTTCTCTACCCTGCCCGTCAAGATCTATAAATTGCACTCTAACAGAGGACTGACAAGATGACCATTATTTTAAATGGTTTTTACAGTCCTTACCCCATCCAAGTGACGGTTTGGCCCTGTGATTTTGAGAGTGCTGTAATCTTTCTGGCCAGCTCAATCTCCCTCTTTAGCATGAAAGCAAAGAGGGAGGCAGCTCATAACCCTACACCTACTTCTTGAAACTTGGAGCAATCAAATTATATGGCTACTTCTCTCAATAATCTGCTTTACCTCAACCCAGTAGAGCTAAAAGCTTTGGTTAATATAAAGCTCTGCTCTGAAAAAATAAACCTTTTGTTTTCAATAACAAATTGTGTTTTGTTAGTGGATATGAATGGTCCATGAGTGAACAGTCTGCAATTCATCATGTACCGAACAATTTCAATAGCAACACACTAATCCCAGTCATTACAGAATTAAACATGCATTTTGGAGCAGCTAAGTGGAGGGAAAAAGATGGTAATGGACTGTCAAACTAATCAGTGGGGGAATACAGTATACTTACAGACAGATTTATAGGAAAGCAGTGCCCCAAACTACATTTTGATTGTATTTTGGTACATAATATACTCTGTAGTATGTTCTGAATGTACAATAATTGCAATTTAGTAAAATACTCATTTTGTGTATGGAAAATCGTCCTAGTCCAGTTGCAGAATCATCTACTTGAAATGCAACTATTCTCATCAGCAGTGGAACAGTTTGTCCCAAGCAGAATCAATTCATATAGAATTTAGCTGCCACAAAGGTAGCTGGCATCAGTTGCTTCATTGTTTGTTACTATGGCGACTGCTCAGCCTATCCTGAATAGCTGTTAGATCATACAGAAAGATACACATCTCTGTGTAACTTCAGCATTGAGCAAGTTGGATTTCAGATCCAGTTTGTTTTCTACGGCATTTGTAAAGTGTTGCAAGGGGGTGATCGATCATGGAGGGTTCACCCAGGAGGCACTCAGCTGTGAATATTTTTAGCAACTTTTTTCAGGGTCGGAGGCATTCTTCCTCTGATCCCCTTCTCCGCATACTCCAAAGGCGCCGGAGCTCAGTTGTAGAGGTCCTCTCATCCACACACCGTGTTATGGTGGCCGTATCATCTGTAAGCCCTGCGGAGCTGAATGCAACTTTTCCTGAGAAAAAAAGTGAAGTATTTTTAGATTATTGCCAAAAATGATACTTGGATTTTATAGCTATATGTTATATAAAGTGTACTAAAGGTGTATAATCTTGTTTAGGTGTATATAAATACTTATGAAATATTTCAAAATCATTTTATAGTGGTTATTGTTTATTATATATAATTGTATTTACTGATATCTTACTCAGGGCTTAATCTGTGCTTGATTTTTAACTTGCAGAGCATGTCAGTTTAACACCTTGGTTTCAGAAAATAATTAAAGCAAAAGATAGCTTAATATGTGTTTGTGCAGGCATGCTGTACATTTCTAGATAAAAGGTGACCGTGACATTTGCTTCATCATGGAGGATATTATATACCTATAATTTCATGAAGAAGGAAACCAAGTTGATGTCATAAATAACAGCACTAATATAAGCTTCAGCGCTAATATAAGCAAAGAATGGTATTTTTATTGAGAATCCTTGCTGCTTAAATCTCTTTAAAAATCTTTAGTATACTATATTTTTGTAATTTAATCATTTAAAAGTTTTCTGTATTATATTTCTGTATTATATACCCAATATTTTAGGGTAGTGATGATAGTTTGCTAATCTTATTTATTCTGTTTTTTCATGTGTTGTAGGAAATTCAAGGCGTCCAACCGCAAAATATACTAAGGTAGGGGAACGCCTTCGCCATGTCATTCCTGGTCATATGCAGTGTTCGATGGCATGTGGTGGACGTGCTTGCAAGTATGAAAACCCAGCTCGATGGAGTGACCAAGAGCAAGCCATTAAAGGACTTTACTCTTCCTGGTAATATGCAGCACTCAGTTTCACTAAGCTTAATTGTATTAGCTACATTAGAGAATTTAGGGTAATAGATTTATATTGCATTTTTCTACCAAATACAGACTGCCAAGTTAAGCACAGTATGTACTGGAATAAAAAATAATACATAGCAGTAAGACATAAAGGCCTTTACACAAAGACCATTGAAGTCAATGAAAGACATGCATTGTCTTCAATGAGCATTGGTTCAGATCCAAAATAATAAATGCCTGTTTACGGATTAAAATGAATGTTCAAATTACAGAAGCAACAAAGAGTCCTGTGGCACCTTAAAGACTAACAAAAGTATTGAAGCATAAGCTTTCGTGGGCTAATAGTAGTAGTGGGCTAATAGTAGGCTAATAGTAGTAGCCCACGAAAGCTTATGCTTCAATACTTTTGTTAGTCTTTAAGGTGCCACAGGACTCTTTGTCGCTTCTGCAGATCGAGACTAACACAGCTACCTCTCTGATTCTAAACTACAGAAGTTTTTCCTTGAAGTTTAAACACAGCTAAATTAAAATATGTTCATTGGTTTAGATTAAAATGAATGAAAACATGTTATTGAAGATAAAATAATATTAGGTATGGAGCCAGTGCAAGCATTTTTCCATCCTATATGGTCACTGGAATGTATTTTTAAATTAATATTGACATTTTGTAAACATGACTTAAGAAGAAACATGTAAAATGTTTCTGAATAGGAATACAGAAATTGTGGTCTGGATGGCCATTATCTACCTAAGTTTTTGTATCATACTCATCACCATGGTATCTGAGTACCTCTAATAATGGTATTTTGTTATATAACTTAATTGTTTTAGTGAGATTTATAAAGCATGTAATCTGATGAAAGAATTTTCAGAAAAGGTATAAATACACATTGCTAATTATAGGTAGCTTCCTGAAAATGGAAAAAAAATGGTGTATATATATATTGGTAGATTACCACGAAATCATCACAATAAAATATCCATCCAAATTATTAATTTATTTTCTCAGGATAACAGATAACATATTGGCCATGGCTCGACCCTCAACAGAAATAATTGAGAAGTATAACATTATTGAGCAGTTTCAAAGGTAATGAATTTTATTGATAATGAATTGCTCTAGATCTTACTGATATAATCCCTGATCCATTTTTTCCCTCCTACTTAGACTTGGATTGTTGGTAAAGGTCCTTTCATTTTAGCAATATGCAGGTAAGCATCCATTCTGCACTTAGGAGAAATGTATGTTTTAGAGAATAAGGGTTAATGAAATTATGGCTGTATATAATGTGACTATTCTGTTCCTTGCTTAAGGTGTGACATAAAAACAGTAATTAACCTTCAGCGTCCTGGGGAGCATGCTAGCTGTGGGAATCCGCTGGAACAAGAAAGTGGCTTTACCTACCTTCCTGAAGCTTTCATGGAGGATGGAAGTAAGTTCACTCCTGCTGCTTTTTCTCATTAATTATTAAGTATAGTACATGCAGATTTTCTGACACATAGCTTTTGGATTAAGAGCAGTTATATAAGGAATACTATACACAAAATATAAAAAAATAAATTTAGCAAAGTCCAGCCTTTGATAATGCATTGCTCCCTCTCTCATGCTACTGTTGGGTGAGGTATGTGGTTGGTGTGTTAAATTTCAGTAGAATGAGAAGCTAGAACACATAGAAGACTCTGTCTGGTAAAAAGATAAATGGGAACTGAGAAAAATAATATGGAGCATATTAGCTGTGTTTCAGACATGTTTGTGAGTAATGTTGCACTTTAAAAAATGTCTGTTTCTTTGATCTGAAGAGGTTTGTATCAGCAATATCTTTATTTTTTCATACTGCACTGAATGTATCTGCTTAAGAAAGTTAAGACCCATTGAGTTAAGATGTGCTTTTATGCTTAAACAGAATGTTACACTTTTCCTATATATAGCTCAGTAATTTTAGTATGAATCACTCAGTTTTGTTATACCTTTTCCATTCTGACTGAGCTTTAGTCTAAAACATCTTAACTACCTCAGCATGTTCATGAAATTCTCACAGCAAGCTCTCTCTGAAATGTGAAAATAATCTGTTTCAAACAAATATATATGTAGTCAGTCCTATTAGGATTATTTTTATTCTTTCAGTACTTTCATTTATGGCCAGTCATTTCTGTTCTACATATGGAACAAAAGATTTAACATTGTGTACTAAAGAAAACATTTCTCTCTCTTTTTAGTTTATTTTTATAATTTTGGATGGAAGGATTATGGCGTGGCATCTCTCACGACTATACTGGATATGGTAAAAGTGATGGCTTTTGCCTTGCAGGAAGGGAGGGTAGCTATTCATTGTCATGCAGGACTTGGCCGAACAGGTATGTGTTCAACTTCAAAAATTTATGTGAACTTATTTTCTGTAGGTACAAAATAATGGCAGATATAAATCATTATAGGTTTGTTTAAATTGTATATTTGCCACTCTCATCAGAGGAGGTATTCCTGTAAAGTGATTAAACTTGCAAACAAAATTTATCTGTAAAAAAATAAGAGCCATTCTGACACAGGCAACAAGAGGACAAAGTTAACAGATATGAGCTATGAACCAAAGGGTTAGAGAAACTTTGAATCCATGTAAAAATCTCCCAGCAATATTGAAACACTACAGCCTCCTCACCTGGGCAGCTTCTACTCCACGTAGTCTCCAATTAAGAAAATAATTCACCTTGTGATTTTCTGGTCTTGACTACAGTTATCTGTAGTTACCCTCCCAACTCAGACCTTTGGTCTGTGGAGCTTTTTTCTTTTGGGTGTGAGGATGTTAAAAGTTGCACATATCTCTGGCCCCTTCCAAAATTAGTCTCTTTGCCTGGCCCCATCTCTGAAACAGCCACCATTGCTCCCTGTGAATGTGAAGAGTTTGAAAATGATGCAACTGTGCCACAAACACAGTTGAGAGAGAAACTGGCATTTTTTAAGGAAAGAGGCTGGGAAAAAACCTTTAGCCACTCAGAGATGGCATTGAACAAAGTTAATACAAGCTAAGGGGAGATTTAATTTCTTATTTAAAAGAGGAGGGGAGCCCTAAGCCTTAGATTCCCTCTGTCTTCCTCTGAGTAGCCACCTCAATTTCAAATCCTCTTACATCCACAGAATGACAGCAGTGGCTGACCTATATCAAAGTAAGGGGAAATGGCTAGGAAGTAGATCAGTGAAACAGCTGCAGGCCTCAAATCCTATCAGCCAGAAAAGATCTCATTTTGGAGATCTGTGATACAAATAGCTGTATATGAAAAAAATTATAAAATAGGTAGGCTTAGAAAGAAAAAAAAAATCCACCTGAGGCTGTAGGAGCCTCTCAGGGAACAGGGAGAGCAAAAAAACAGGTGCTATGGCTCATCAATCTCCTTTGAAATAATGATTCTTCTACATTTTGAATATATTTTAGATTTATGAATTTGCACCAGTGTGCAGCTATTAGAGAAAAAGGGCTTTTCTCTGCTATGCTTATAGCACAAGGTATACCCCTGATTTATGCATATAGAACCTCCCCTATAAGGACTATCCTTGAAATCAATGGGCGTCTTTACTTCATTGGGAAGTAAATGAGGCCCCATGTTGTCTGACAAGCACATACAGGCATGTCGCGTCTTAGGCGTATTTAACGTACGCGATTTCAGCTTTACGCGGTCCGCAAAAAAAAAGGGGGGAAATTTTTTTAAAAAAACTTCCTGTAGGGGGCGCGATTTCGCCTCCCATTCAAGTGAATGGGTTCTGGCTATACGTGATTTCTGCTTTACACGGTAACCGCAGAATGGAACCCTCGCGCAAGACGCAACATGCCTGTACTCTGTCAAGACTATTGATTATGTTAATTTCTTAATTCATTTGGGAAGATTTCCCCACATACTTATAAAAGTAACTTATAAAATAGAACATAAAAGGCCAGAAATGTGACATTGTCCCAAAATCCACACATCAGTGGCTCCCTCCTACCACCTAGTGCTATCTACTGATCCTCTGTCCCACAAAAGCTTGGAACAAAAGACTAGTTGTAGAGTATGATTTGAGGGTAACATTCTGGTTCTGGTGGGCCAAGAGTGGAAGTGCGTTCCAGAGACTCCTTCACTGAAAATGCACTGCTTCTATCCCCTTGGTAATTAGACCATGTAACAGCAGGTAACATGCCTCTTCTTATCTCTGCTTCCATGATATTACATGGAAAGACAGCAGTCTTACAAACTGAGTTCCCAAACATTTACATCAGTATCCTTTCACTGGTGTATAAAATAACAGTGGGAGTCAAGTTTAATTATTTCCCTCTGTACCTATCAGGTACAGGATCAACTTGGGCAGCCAGCAGCAACGGGGAAACATAAGAGACTGGAAAGTGGTTGAGATTTGGGGCAGAAAAAGCAGGAAAGGGAAAAGAAGATGGCACAAGAATGGTCAGTGTTGGCCATCTGGGGTATTACCAGTAACCTAGTACTAAATCAGTTCATCTGTCTTATCAAGACAAGTGCTTATCTAGTTCTTATTGCACTCTGATGTTTGTATAATGATGCAAAAATTGCATATACACTTAGCTAGACAATAGCACACTATGAAATGGACATAAAAATTACATCCTTCTGTGTATGAATTTTTATTTTATAATGTATTAACATGTTAACCACTTACCTTTAAATTTTGTAGGTGTTTTAATAGCTTGTTACTTAGTTTTTGCAACAAGAATGACTGCAGATCAAGCAATTCTTTTTGTTAGGGCAAAAAGGCCTAATTCTATTCAAACCAGAGGACAGTTAGTGTGTGTAAGAGAATTCACTCAATTTTTGATCCCTCTAAGAAATGTGTTTGCTTGCTGCGAGCCCAAAGCACATGCGGTTACTCTGTCCCAGTATCTGATCCGTCAGAGGCATCTGCTCCACGGTTATGAGAGTAGATATCTCAAGTATGTGCCAAAACTTATTCATCTAGTTTGCAAGCTGCTGTTGGACTTGGCTGAAAACAGGCAAGTGATAGAGGAGGAATTGTTAGACGTGCCAGATCTCTCTTCTGAAATTGAAGAGGCTGTTTCTCAGTTGGACTCTACACAGCTAGATAAAGAGTTAACAAGACAGAACAGTGACACATCAGAGCCATTCGCCCACTCAGTAGTGGGAAATGTCACTTTTGAGACCCAGGATTCTGTTTTCTCCCATGAACACAAATATGATCCTCTTTGGAAGAGGAGGAATGTTGAATGCCTTCAGCCTTTGACTCATTCAAAAAGACGTCTAAGCTATAGTGACTCAGATTTAAGGAGAACTGCATTTCTCTTGGAACAAGGAGAAACTCCATGGACAGTGCCTGCACAAGTACCACTCTTTGACAAACTTAAGCAGCAAAACACTAGGGAACATTTTCTCTCTGCGAGCGTTCAAACTCCTCAGCTGGATTTAAACAAAGAGGCCTTAGTTCGTAGTACATTTATTTTCTGGAGTCAAGGTAAATTCAGTTTAGATGGACAAAACAGTTTCTATACGAGGAAATCTCCAAAAGAAGTGCAGCGTAGTAAAACCTTTTCCTCAGGTTTTGAACGTGTACACAATGAAAGGGAAGCAAGAGCACCAAAACGTAGTTTTGCAAAAGAAATTGGTCACAGAAAGGAGCAAGAGACTAACAGGTATGGCAGAAGAATTTGTGCAACTGAGGACTCTGATAATTCTGCTTTAGAAGAAGAATCATCTATTGGATATGAAAGTCAAGATAGTAAAGATCTGTTGGAAGCAGTTCCATACATTGTTTTGCAATCAGAATTAAGTCTGGAGGCACGACGAATTTTGGCAGCAAAAGCCCTTGCAAATCTTAATGAATTTATGGGAGAAGAGGAAGTGAACCAGAAGGTAGAAACATGGCAGGTATTACTTTTTCTAAAACATTATTCAATATTGTATATGTATTACATGTATATTTAAAGTATAAACAGCAGCAAAAATTCCACTGCTAGCTTGTGAGGGAAGTCTCTGACATCCATATAATTATACATATTAGACATGCTTGGATATTGAAATTGCCAGTCACCTAAATAAAAGGGTCTTGCAACGGAAATATTATATGGTCAGAGACCTGAGATTTGACAAAACAATTAAAAAAAAAATGTAAAAAAAAATTCATTTTCTAACAGAAAGTAGAAAAATTCTTTCTATTTGTGTTTATTCAGTCAGTTTAAAATCAGTTGATAGCTATAGTCATAACATTGTTGGTAACATAAAAGTGCCTCAAGATTTTAGGTTAGAGCCAAGTCTGCAAGTTGTCCAGGAGAGCTTTCTCACAGCTAGTCACAGGATTTTGTGTGTAAATGAATAAGAAAATTTAGTAGAAATTTAACTGCTTAAAATCACCAAAACTATATCCTTCTGAACACGTTTTATTTGAAATAGGAATCAAAAGCAGTTTCATATATTCCATGTATAATTGGAGGGCACTGGACTGTACAATTCATGTGGCTCTTCTGGTCAAAAAAGCCACTTGCATTGCAGCTGATTAATGTTGACAGTTTTGTAAAAGGGAGGTGTGATGGAGTGTGGCCCCCATAACAGCTCTGATAGGGTTAACAAGGGTCTGGGAGGCCAGTTGGGTTACCTGGCATCACTTGCAGGAGGGAGGAAGTGGATTAATGAAGAGTGAAGCCCAGCTGGGGAAGGGCTGACATAGCACTGTAAAGCCATGAGGGATAGCAGAAGGGAACTGCAGTCACTCCCTGGGATAAGGGAAGTTGTCAGGGACAAGGAGGAGAGTAAGCCCTGAGATTCTGCCCTGGAGTAAGAAGTCTAGCAAGAGGCTAGAAGGGGGTGGAGTAGCACCAGGAGCAGTGTCGGCTCTCATGGCAAAACCAGAAACAGGCAAGGGAAGGCAAAAGGCTGGGTAAGAGGGAGCCAGCAACTTGGACAGGGACTGATTAGACTTGGATTGCTGGCTTTAAGTTTTCTCTGGGCTGGAGTCCGCTGTAATGCATGGGCCCGGGTTCCCTTGCCAGCTGCTGCTATAATGGCTTTTGAGCCCCACGCTGGGCTTGGACACCATCTTGAGAAGTGGTCCTGTTGGACTTTGTAACCTTGGAAAGGGATGGACTAAACAAGGGCCAACTTACCAGAATAAAGATTATTGTAGAGCGAACAGAAGGGGTGACCCAATGCTATGAGATCTATTTTCCCAGTTTTAGGCAGAAGAAGGTACATTAGCAATGAGTGGGAACCCCATTACAGGAAGAAATATATTCATGGGGCTGATAAATGTCTCCTTTGTGCACAAGTCTAATAAGTGCTGCTAAAAGCAAAGAAAATCTTAGCAGAAGTAAATAGATTTTGCATTTTTATTTTTGTTAGAAAGAACTAAATTCTCGAGATGGAGCGTGGGATAGAATTTGTGCCGAGAGAGATCCTTTTGTCCTTTGCAGCTTGATGTGGTCCTGGATAGAGCAACTAAAAGAACCTGTTATAACCAAAGAAGATATTGACATGTTGTCAAAAAAATGCACAGAATCACCACAAGCTCTTAACTTACTAAAAAAGGTAAACACTGTATATGTCAACTCATTATTTTACTGAAAGTACAGTTTATTAACTCAAGCTTTGCATCATTGGCCCATAAACAAGGAATTTACATTTTTAAAGGTAACTTGCAATAAAACAAACTTCAAGCTTCATAAAAATCAAATGAAAATGTATCTTGATAGTTGACAGTAAGTTTTAATCAGTGCTGAGATGCTCTGGTGATGGATGCTGTAGAAAAATCCAAGATAGATAAAATCTTAGAGCTCTAGTCAATAGAAACTTGATTTCCATGTGTGTTGGCTGGAGGTGTACCACAGCCTGCTGCAACCTGAAATTCAGAGAGACAAAAGGCAAGAAATTCTTTCCCTTTAGCTTTCCCTAACGCCAGATCTGGCAGCAGTGCTTAATATTGACCACATTATAGTCCTATGCATCTTCAAAGTGCTGTAGCTCTGAGAGGGTTGGTGCAAAGGGTATGATTAACTCGCAAGTAGTAAATTCTTCACTACCCTGGCCAAGTTCCATTACCTAAATCAAAGCTCTGGATTTCCATATTCTCAGATCATGATGGGGAATAAGTCATTCTGCTCTGAAACATTTGCGTTATGTTTTCGATAAAGGGATAACTAAATCCGTTTAGCTATTCTACCTTTTCAGAACCTTTCCTTATAAAGAGAGTTTGTGTTCTAGAATTCTCAGTCACATGACAAATCTTCCAGTTCTTTGGATATTCTTTTTGTTTCTGGATTATTTGTGTAGAAAGTAGGGCACATTCTAATACCCCCCCCTTGCTCACAGTTACACATTTCCTCAAGCAGCAGGTGGCGATTGCCTTCTCTGCAGTCCACTTCCATGACATTCAGCTTCTCTCAGTTCAGGGTTTTGAAATGTCATGCTTCTTCCTGAACTCAGTTCATCAAGGTTTTATTATTGTGGCTGAATGAAAGATAAAGTAGCGGCTGATACGTGAAGGTAAACTAACCATCAAGTGTAATTATTTTATCTTACCCATTTGTTGTTTACCTTCCTAATTTGCTGTTGTAATGTATGTATGCCCTTAAAAGCTGCCTGCCCAAGTGGAAATTGTCTTCCCCCAGATCTGGTGGTGAGCCTAATGTGGAAGAGGAGACCAGCTTCCTTCAGAACAGTTTCCCTCATCCACCCAGACACTCTTTTTGGTACCGCTCAGAGACCCTTCTGTGGGATTGTGATCCACACTGGAAAGGGAGCCGAACAGGCCAGGGGTGGAAGTGTGATGTTAATTGAGGAGAAAGGTTTAGGAGTATATACTTCCCTGGGCCCTATAATCTTTCCTAGGAAAAGATAATACAGTCTGGAGCTGTATAATTTTTTTGTGCCCCTTCACAATAGAGCTTTACCCAATCAGGGGGTGCAGGTATGGGTAGGAGAGTCCATAGTACCATGGATCTGTTGGAACAGTACTGTCAAAGAATGGGGCTTGAGAAACCTTGGGGGAAAGGGGGAAGCCTGTGCATGGGTAGCCCTGATCTCCTAGAAGTTTCAGAGGATACATGGGGTTTATGTCATGGGGCTACCCACATTCTGCAGGAGAACCGTGTAATAGTTGCACCTGCAAGTTTTACCCCAATTGTGAGCTCAGTCTTAAGAAATGAGTGAAAGTTCATAAAATGTCACAATAACCTATAACAATAAATATTGTTGGGGAAAAGGTGCAAAAGGGGGACTGAATTAGTGCAAAAAAAAAGGACCTACCGAAACAACTCAAAAATTGTGTTAAGATCATGTCTCATAAACAAGAGAAGCATGGGACCAGATATCAGTGAACCAAAATTGTTGGAAATTAGGCCTTGTTGGTGGACAAATAAAATAGGAGGATGGATTATTCTGCTAATCACTCCTTTTTGGAGTCCTAAAAAGATTTTGAGGTAAAGTTGGGATGCACACAAACGTTGGCTGACTGAAAGAGAAAGGAAGGGGAAGGGTGAGTTTCGTCATGACGATGGCTGCCATTCCCACCCTCTCCTGAAACATCAGGATCCAGTGTGACACCATTGTGCCTCCTTCATCCTAATCTTGAGAGATATTCTGATCATACTGGCCCAGAGAAAGGGAGCCAGATGACATTGCCACCTCCACTAACTCTGGCTAAAGCCCAGATGTTACCTGGGATGTGAGACTGTCAACCTCCCCTTCTCCCGCTATGTGTCCTTTTCCTTCCCCTCTTTATTGCGTCTCTTTCCTATCTGTCTTCTTTTTCTTTCTGTTTAATAAGAGCTGGGTTAGCTGTCAAGACTATATTTCACAACACTCCTGTAAGTCTGTGGCCAGAAAGTGGCAGCTAAAAGCAATTTCCTGAACATCCCAATGCTAGTACAAGTTTACCAGGTCTCAGAGTGGCTGGTAAGGCCATGTGCTGTGGCCTTTATTTTTTTCTAGCAATGAGATTCCAAACAAAAAGTTGACACCAGAGACAGAAGCTGCATTTTCTGTCTTTGCTGTTCTCTCTTCCCTCTTGTGTGTGTCTTGTTTTGTTTTTTAGAAAATGGGATCAGACTTTAACAGCAATAACAACAGTTCTAGCCCCACTCAATTCACTTCTTTTTTCCCCAAAAGGAGAGTTAACATTTTTATCACCATTTTAAAGACGTTCAAAATGGGTTTTTCTTTCTAAAGATTCTCTACAGTTAAAGAGAACAAGAGAGGTCATTGAAATGAAAACCTTAATACTTTACATTTCAAATGCTGTAACAGTTTTCCTTTTTGTATCTTTACTGGTATATTTGCCATGATACTAAGCAGGGTTAGGTCTCTGTATACCAAACCTTGCTTGAAACTGTTTCATATGCTGACACTTTTGGCCCATATTTTTCATAAAAATTAACACAACAGAATCTCTGTTCCCATTATGATTGAACAATTATATAAGAACACTGCAGGAGAATCCTTGCGGATTTTATTGCAAGAGGGGGTAAGGTGGTCTACAGTTCTCAGAATGCTTTTAACAATTATTTTAATGTTTTCCTTTAAAATGTTTCCTTTTTAATAACTTTATATTTTTTTACCCACTAGGAACAATATCAGACTATTCTTTGTATTTTCCATTGTGTAGTGAATTTGCAGACAATACCAGCTGATGTGGAGGAAGCCTTACTTACCCGGGCCATTAAGGCTTTCACTAAGGCAAGTAGCAACTCGCCCATGAAATTGTGATTGTGTTGTAGATTATGGAGGATGAAGTAATAGTCTTAGCCAAAAATTTTAGTAATTCATTAATAGTTATTATACTGACACTTCTCTGCTTCAAAGTGTAAAAGTTTTGTCATAGCAATCCTCCCCAAAGCACAGAAAAATACTCCGCACAGGTCAACTGTGGGTGTTGAGTGTTGTATGGAGTAAAAATAGTGCCTTCGAACAGTATTTCTTTATTCCCTGGCTTCATTTTTATGTCTTGCTAGGCCCCTTCCACTGGGTAGAAGTTGGACTATTTCAAATTGGAAATAAAGCACACACTTTCAACTGTGAGGATAATCAGCCTTCTTTTGTTTGAGTCTCCCCGACTACCAAGGTGGAGGTTTACATGGCTAATACTATCTCCAGGCTTTAAAAACTGCCCTGCTTTTGAGGCAGCTATATCTGTGAATGATGGACATGTTAAATATATTTTTTTTTTGTTTAGGAGAGTCACATATTAGAGAGAAATATTCAATTTGCAAATCCTTTTCTGAGCACATAAGCGAGAGCTTATGTCATGTTTGTTTAAAAATGTTTGATGCAAAAGTCAAATCAATGAAGAGCTTTTTGGCATCTGAAGGGCTCTTCTTCAAAGCAAGCTGGTGCTTTAAAACCAGTTTATGTTAGTGTTTCTGTTATCAGAAACACTATTTTGGGACCTAACGGGACTTCTGGCTCTAAGAGGTCTCATGCTTCTCAGAAAAATGCTGAGCCTCCGCTTCAGATCTTTCTGTGTCATTCAGCAACTGTTGTTGCCCAAGGTAGGAAAGAGCAGAGATCTTCTGATGGTGTTCAGCTCCTTAGTATTGGACAAGAAGAGATCTAAGATTCATCACACTGATGTCTTCAAACTGCCTCTTTCCAAAACTAACTGGTGCCACGAGTCTTCAAGGGCTGCGGACTATTACTCTGCTCTTTCGGTATCATGTTGTCTATCTCTGGCAACCAATACTTCTTTCTTAGTATCAGCATGATTGGTACCATACGCCACAGATTTTTTAGTATTGCATATTAATAAGAAGGCCCCATATATTGAGACTTCCCTACTGATACTGTTGAGATTGGTACCAAGGTGGGCAGAACCAATTCCTCTCTTAATGATGGAGGCTTTCACAAATTCTCCAAACATAGTGATCACTGCAGAACCACAGTCTCCTCACTTGGATATGTCTTCAGTATCTACAGAGTCTACATCCCTTCCGCTACTGGAACCAAAGGTATTGATTATGAAAACCTCCTTGTGACCATCATCTATGATACCAATATCTATTTCACAGAGATTGGGATCTGGATTTCTGCAGCCCGCTAAAACTTCTCAGAGATCCATACCACTCTTGGAGGAGTTCTACTTCTCTGCCTCTTTGTCTCATGACAGTAGAAGCCCTTATTCTAGATTCTCTTCTCTTTTTCCTAGGCTGGCTCCTGGATGAGACTCAAGAAGGAATCCTTCTCATTATAGATCCCATAATTCTGGTATTTCATCCCATATTAGGGCATCATTTGCCTCTCTTATATGGGCTGCAGTCTTAGCCATAGTAGTCAGGGTGGAAGCATCACCATTTTCCTGCTCTTTATTCATCCAGATCTAGGTCTAGAATTAGGTCACCATCTCCTGATGAACCATTTAAGATAGCCCAACCATGTAACTAGGAGCTTGTCTAGCAATTTGAACAGAAACTTTATACTAAGGAAGTAAGATCCTATGGAGAAACATGGATATTAACTGATTCCTTTGGCTATTCATCTTCCTCGTCAGATGAAGCTGTAACACAATCTGTCTTTCCACAGTCAATTTCAAGATCTTTCATGGCCTTCTTAAAGGATATCAGAGATCTTAGATACTCCTTTAAGTTGTCCAGGAAAGGTCTCACAAGTTAGCCAGTTTGCATCTGGTGTCCCAGGGTTGACTGGTATGA
Organism: Dermatemys mawii; assembly: GCA_007922305.1. NCBI lineage: Eukaryota > Metazoa > Chordata > Testudines > Dermatemydidae > Dermatemys > Dermatemys mawii. The sequence continues at coordinate 2,362,342 of ML677379.1, forward strand.
GAAAATGATGAGGCTATCTTTGAGTCAGTTAAAGATATATGGCAGGCTCCTGCATCTATTTCAGCCACATATAAAAGAGCAGATTTCAAATATCAAGTTCCCCCAAAGGTTTGAATATTTCTTGACCCCTGGCCCCTGGGTCTTTAGTAGCAGTAGTGCTCATGAAAACTCCAAGCAGCCTGGTCCTGGGGTTAAGGAGAGCATAAGCTCTTACAGTTGAATGAAAAACTTCTTCAGGACATCAGAGACAAATTGAAAGCAGTAGCTTTGGAAGGACGGCAGCTGACAAAAACTGCATTACAAGTGTCTTTGGATGCATCTGACACTGCAGCTGGGACAATGGCTACTGCAATAACTATATGCAGAACATCCTGGTTGCAATAATAAGGAATTCCAAAAGAGGTTCACACCATAGGACGATGAAAACAGCGATACTGGGTCAGACCAATGGCCCATCTAGCCCTGTGCCAGATGCTTCAGAGGGAAGGAACAGAACAGGGGAGTTTCGAGTGATTGATCCCATTTTGTCCAATCCCAGCTTCTGGGAGTTTAGGGACACTCAGAGCATTGGGTGATTGAGGACCTTCCTTATGAGGGCCATAATATTTTCATCTTGAAGACTGATTAGGTGCTTCATCCACTGAAGAACTTAAGAGAAACCTTTTGGTCTTTTGGCCTCTGTATTGCATACCAGAGGAAAAAGCAAACAAAATCTCTGACTTTCTCAAAACAGAGACTTCCATCTTCATATTCGTGCCAACAAAGAACTTCTGAATTGTACAAGGAAAAAAAAACTCTTTTAAGAAGAGAAGAACCATCCATCTACTGTTAATGTGAATTAATCATAGGACCGAAGGCTGCAGGTTTGATGCCAAGGTCAAGAGTTGTGGGCTAGTTTGCTGAGGATCTATGCCCTTTCTCCCCTCTCTTTGGCAACTGCTTTCTTTGCAGATGCATGGGCTGAAGTTACTACCAACCAGTGGGTCTTAGAAGTTATCCAATAAGAGTATTCAATTCAGCCCCAATTTATGTCAACTTGGCATCCTCTTCCCTGTCTGTTTTCAGGGACACTTAACATAATGGTTTGGTGCAGGAGGAGATAGATACTCTTCAGGGTGTTATTGAAATGGTGCCTTTAAGGTTGTGTGACAAGAGCTTCTATTTCCACTACTTCCTCATTACAACAAAGAAAGGAGAGTGGTATTCTATATTAGATCTCAGAGGGCCCAACAAACTCATCTGGAGCTTCAGATCTCAGATGACCACCTTTTTCTTCAATAATTCCTTCTCTAGATCCCATGAACTGGTTTTCGACTCCCGACTTGCAAGATGCTTACTCCCATGTGGAAATCCATCCAGCTCTCAGGAAATTTCTTCATTTCATGGTCAGTGGACATTCTTGCTGGTTCAGAGTTCTCCCTTTCGGTCTCTTAACAGTTCTGACTATGTTTGCCAAATGCCTTTCAGTGGGACCAGCTATGCAGAGGAAGCAAGACATTCACATATACCCTATTTCATTGACTTTTTATGGCTTTTGGTAAAAAATCTAAATATCATGTTGATTCCTCCGAGGCTCTTGAAGTGGGTTTCAGACTATATGAAGGTATCCTATGCATTGAATAAACTACCCCTTCCTTCTAGAGTTAGAGCATACTTTCACAGAGCTCACTTGTTTCAGGGGAATCCCTTTTTCTGAGATTTGTAGGGCAGCTGCTTAAAGTTCTGTTCATACATTTACCAGTCAACGCTTCATTGTGGTAGCCTCTAGATCAGATACCCAATTTGGCAAGATTATCTACAGTGGAAGATTGTTTTTCCTTTTCTAATGTACATTTGTTACGTCCATACACCATGAACAGTAAAGCTAGTAGTGTACAGAGAACTCTGCATTTAGTGGGTCAGATCCTCAGTGTAGTAACTTGATGTTGCTCCATTGTCAGATACTGGTTATTTTTTGTAGGGCCCATCCTTCCTATGCAAATTACCGTGGAGAGCAGAGGAAATGTGCAATATGTGAAATCTATAAGTATTATTGTTTCGTCCCCCTGGCCAGGAACTAAGGCTTCCACACCATTACCTGTAGATCATCCAAGAATTGTGCACGTGGATTTAACGTGTTTCTAATCTTCCTCCCAAATTCATCATTTTCAAATAGTCCCTGGATAGCATGGTTTCATAACCCTTGTTCTCAAGCACTCCATGTGCCGCAACTGCCGTCTGAACTTCCCTGACATGAAGGAGAAAATAGTGCCAATTAACAGAACCGCAAATTATATTCGTGTGTGCAGTGTTCTCTTGCAGGTTTGGGTGGAGTGAAAGAATCCATAGCCTAATAATTCCTCCCAACCTTCCATGTCCATGAACTAGAATTCTGTTGGGTAGGGACACAAAGGGGAACATGTAGCAGAAGAGAAGTCCCCTCCCCTGTTCCATGGATGTGTGGTCTCCATCTACGTCCACAGCTGATGGGGAGCATGGGATTCATACATATAAACAAGTGATTATGAAAGCAGACATAAAGATTTGTAACAGTTAAATTTAGTCATATGGTAGTTTCCGGTGATGGTGTGTCTTTATCAGCATCTTTCCTCTGATAAAGTATTTGAAATAATTTGAAAAGAAGGATCATATCAAACGCACAGCCACTCTTCTGCTAATAGCCATTCAGACTGTAGACATGAGCATGACGTCTCTCCTCCAAACTCTTATTTCTAACCACCATTTTGTTTTTACCTGTCAGTGGATAGAACTCTGGTATAGTTGTTCAGTCCTGTAGTGATTTATGAAAAATACCTGTTTCCTGGTTTAAAATAAGTATATGAAAATGCATCTGGTACTTTGTATTTTAAAATATATATTATTTAGTATTTTCTGTCTGTATTGTGCCATGTCATACAATACTGTAAAACAGTAAAATTAATTTATCTCCTTAATTTTTGCCAGATGAGTCTGGATTCAGAAAATGGACCACAGGTTTACAACACTCTGAGAAAAGTATTTAAACAAACACTGGAAGCAAAAAGAAAGGAGGCCAAAAAAGAAACAGAAAACTCCTCTTGATGTTTACACTGTTATGCTGGGGATTTCAGTGGTCCTGTCAAATTATCTTTCATCCACCAGCTACAGTATTTTGTGCTAACTGGCATGTATTGACCAAATTTTAATTTTAGTTAAAAAAACTTTTTTTTTAAAAAGGGAGCTGTAGTGAGCCTTATTCAGTTTACAGATGTAAAAGTTGATATTTTAATGAGCTGCTACTTTGTGATTGTACTGTAGCATTTGGTTTGAAGCAATATGCTTTTATATTGTGAACTCTGTTTTAAAACAATATTTATTAATTTAGAAGTCTCATCAATAAGCTATATTTTTTATGTTAAACAGTTGCCACAATGTCAGTGCCATGTTATACAATGATTTAATGTATTAATATTTATGTATTAATGTTTACATTAATTATATTTCATTTTACTTTACAGTGAATAAATACTGACAACATTCTGATGTATTTATTGGGTTCTTTGGAAATCTTAAAATAAGATTATTTGTTGTAGTAAACAAACTTGTAGAAAAAAATCCTTTATACATAGGCTATAGTAAATCACCACGTCTTAATGTTGCTTTCTTATATGTCTTTAAAAAAACAAAAAACAAACAAACAAACAAAAACTAACAAGCATTTAGCTTTTCAGTGTATGTGGCTTATTTACCAACTTTTATATATTTTTAGGTATTTTAATAGAAAAGGTTTCTGAAATTTTATTTTTAAAGGAAAGTTGATTGTATGTTAAGGTGCTTAAAAGGAAAGAGTAATCTTTTCCAACTGGCTAAAGAAACCTACAGATGTTTTCCTCATTTGAAAAGTTATTTAAATTTGAAACCTTATCAAAAGGTCTAATTCTTTACTCACGCTGAGTCCTAATTTACATGAGTAACCTATAAAAATTAAATAAATTAAAACCTTAAATGTAAAAATTGTACTGCAGATGCTAAAGTACTGCGTTGCTTTTTTGTATCTTTGAATGAAATGTCATTTTCTATTTATTTCATTAAAGACATCTGTGTATACTCAAAGAACAATTTATGTTGATGGATTAGGATTCAGGTTGGTTCCCCAGTTTGCAGAGTTACAGCTCATATGGTAAGAAAACCTTAAAAAAACCCTTTCCTGTTCTAAAATATTTAGCTGTACAACACCATCAGTGACTGCATATATTCAGTTAAAAATAGGACTGTTTGCTATGTTAATAATTTATAAATGCTAACTGCAAGATAACTCCATTAACCAAATTCAGAGCCAAGCAAATCAGTTCCTGCCTTTATAGAATGATCTTAAGATGTGTACATATGAAAGTAAAATACTGTATAAGAATCACACCCAAAAAACTTTGTAAACTAAAACTCTAGAAAATCACCAGTCAAAGCAACACTAACATCCAGATTAACCTCAACTCACACGCCTTTATCATCCATATATAATACCTGAGTGCATTCACAGGTTACACAGCTCCACATGAAATTCTTTTCAACTTCCAGCATTCAAAAACTTATAAAGTACAGATCCAATTCCTCAGTATCACATGCCTAGCCTTTATTACAAACTCAAAATGGTTTAGATTGAAATAACAAATTAGTTATTTAAACTTAAATGTCTAGTAAGTTTAAGTTCAAATAAGTCTATTAAACTTGAGTTCATTGGTATTAAACTTACGTTCATTAGTACCAGAGGGGTAGCTGGGTTAGTCTGTATCTACAAAAATAACGAGAAAATAACCTTTAAGATACCACCGGACTCCTTTGTCATTTTTATGTTCATTAGCTATATTAACCTTTCTGAGATTGATGTTAAGGTTAGGCACGTGTTTGAGGAACCAGATGTCTGCATTGTGATTGGTTGTACAGTGGATACCGGCTTGCTGGCCACACTCAGAGGATGGTTGGAGCATTGCTTACCACTGTGCCCCTTACTAAAGGCCCCAGGAATGAATTTTGGGGGCACTGGGTGGAGAGTAAATATTTTATTGGCTGAATGCCTGTGGCAGAAATGGAAGAAATGAGATGGAGGACAAATTTTGGGGGTAGTAGGGCTCTATTGGGAGGCATGGGGGGAGGGAACAATACAGGAGCAGGAATCTGGTGGAACAAGAGGAAGGACAGGTGTTGGAAAGCCGGGCTCAGTCAGTTGGCACGGGGGGAGAAGGGGAGGGGGCTTTAGCAGTGTGGCATAATGGGGTAGCTGATGAGGGAACATTAGGGCCCTGCACCATGAACACAGTAAGAGTGAAACTATGTCAGGTAGGATGTGTGGGGAGCAGGGCTCTGGTAATTGAGCCTTTGGGTTGAGGGGAGCATAGTTCAGGGGATAGAAGGGGGGGCAAACTGTGCACCAGCACAAGTCCATGCAAATCTCAGGCTGAGCAAAGACCTGTACGAATGCAAGCGCATTACATTTCTAAATGCTCACCTGTATGAAAATGTGTGCTTGCTCTGAACTTTATGTGGTCTGTGCTGTTGGGGTGAAGGGAGGCAGGCAGAATGTAGGGGTGGAAACGTGATACAGTAGGAATAATGGGGAAAACTACAGCTGCAGATGTACAGTGTCAGAGATTGAGGTGTTGAGGGGGTGTAGGCTATAGAAGAGTTGAGGCTATCTGGTGGTGCATTGGAGATTATGAAGTAGCAGAATGGGTGGGGGGAGAAGGCTTGGGACAGGGGTGGAATTTCAGGAGAACAAGGGGTCATGAGTTAATAGGAGCACAGCTAGTTCACTGACCAAAGCTCTGCTTCTAAGCTAGGCAGCCAGCTAGTAAGCCCTAGAACAGAGCTGCTAAGAGGCTTCTGGAGCTGAGCTGCAGGGGTTGTCCGCTAATTAGCCCAGGGAGCAGCTCAGGGCCTGCGCTTCTTCTCCTGTTCTAGTATTGGGCCATCCTCAATCCTATCCCTTTCCCTGTTGGCTTCAAGGAGGCAGGAGAATCATGAGTCCTGGGTTGCGGTGGCAAAATTTAAAGACCCTGAAGGGTGGTTGGGCTGGGCAGCTCCCTTGCATCTCCTGGTTGCTGGGAGCTTTTGTGCACATATGTTGGCTTTTTGCACTGAGGTGCAGAGGGTCGGAGTGTTGTGTTGGGTCTCTGGGAGTGAGTTTGGGCACATGTGATGCAGTTGAATTTGTTTTGGTTGCCTGGAATTTGTTTTGGTTGCCTGACATGGTAAGGGGGAGTGTTGACTGGTTTATGGTGTCAGGTGCATTGTGGGAGGAAGAAGTAAAATTGCTTTCAGTCACCAGGGTTCCTGGGAGCTGACTGGATTTTTGATGGCTGATGTGTATTGGGGGCAAGGGGTGTGGCAGGAGCTGAATGGGTTTGGGTTGTTGGGATGCATTGACAAGAGACAGTTAATTGATTTAGTCACTGAGGTGCATGCGGGATCGCTGAATTGCGTATGGTCACAAGGGGCGCAGAGGGGAGGGTGGTTGAATTGGTTTTGGTTGCTGGGATGCACTGACGTGATTTGGTCACTGAAGTGCACTGTGGGAGGAACTGAGGTGATTTTGGTTGAGGGGGAGATTGTGGAGGGGCAGAGCTGAGGTGATTTTGGTCACTGGCGTGCAACTGTGTGGGAGAACTGAGGTAGGGTGAACAGACAGCAAGTGTGAAAAATCGGGACGGGGGAGTGGGGTAATAGGAGCCTATATAAGAAAAAGACCCCAGAATTGGGACTGTCCCTATAAAATCAGGACATCTGGTCACCTTGAGTTGAGGTGATTTTGGTCACTAGGGAGGGAGGTTGAATTGTTTTGGGTGCCTGGTGAGGGAGCTTCCAGGAGGCTTTTCACAGTCTCCCTTTTCTCATGCTAGTGAGATACTTAACACATGCTTTTCCCTCTGTCTCAGTGTGCCTTCTGGGAAGTTCTTCATGCCCTGCAACCCCCAGCACTCAGGGAGGGATATGGGAATGTGATAGTGTCCTCTAGCCAAGATGTGTGTGCTCTGGTGTGAATGAGGATTAGAGAGATCCAGCCAAACCAAGTAGCATCTGACAAGACAGCTGGTTCTGTGCAGGAGGTGAGGTGCCTGAGAAAGCTAGAACTGATGCATACTGATGTCGTGGCCATAAAGCAGTGAATCCATTTTTCAACTTTGTGTGTGTTTGAGGCCTGTATTGATGGTTATATTCTTGGTTGGAAGAGGGGAGAAAAATAGTTACTGTTGCCCTCCTGGGAGATGCTTTTCTTGTTTATGTAGAACCACTGATTCGTAATAACTATCACATACTATGGCAGTTTAGGATGTGAAGGAGAAAGAGGCAGAAAAATATTTAGATTTCAATTTCCCAATTTATTTTATATATGAATTTTCAGTGTCGGGGGAATGGTGCTGTTGGAGCTGATTTCCTTTAGGAACGCGGCTTGTAAAAACCTGCATTGGAACTTGGCTAAGACACCTGAGTTAATACACTTGCACTTGAGAAAAAGTACAAAATGGATCGTTCAGGAGCATATGTGATGAGCCTCTACTTGTGAAGAAGGCAGCAAAAGCGATCCTCATTTGGAGAACACATTTCCCTTCCTTTATTCAGCTCCACGTGTCTCTCGTGAAAAGAGTGCTGCTCTGGAATGTTGTTGAATTTTTACATTAGTCTTTTTCTGGCTGTCCCTACCTACAAAATAGCATGCAAATGCAGAGCTGAGCCTGCCCTATGACTCAGATATGAAGCCTGCTTGTTCGCACCCTGGACTTGTCAAAATGCTACGTGTGTGTCTATGTGCCTCTTGGGCAGCGGAAGAATGATTTTGCTTAGGTCTCCTTTATGATTTTGAGGTACGTTGTGAGATTTAGTTAGCTGATGTCTCTGAAGCACTTTGAAGATGAAACATCGTGGTGAAATGTGCTTCCTCCTTGTGCTTTGCTGCTACCAGCAGCTCAGCAAGAGCACAAGCAAAGGGAATGAAGTACAGATAGATCTGCTGATGCCCCAACTTCCCCAGTTTACTGCAACGCGCTCAGTTGGAATGCAATGGGGAGTGAATGAGAGCACTTTCCAAAGCTCAGGCGTCCTTACAAATTCAGCACACCCATATAGGGAGGGTGCATGATGAAAAGGGCAGACTCTCCACTAGCAGGGCAAAACAGAGAAAAGCCAGAGACAGGAGGAAAACAAGTTCTATTATAGTTCAGTACAGTACAAGACAGTAATTGCACTGGAAGCTCACAGTATATCAGCTATAAATAAAATGTTTCCATTGCAGATCCTGCCGCCAATTATACAGGATCTCACAGGAGAGATTCCTTATTGATGGACATGCAGCCCAATGGTACAAGGTCTCATTGGAAATGTTTTCAGTAGATGAAGCCATGGCTGGGACTGAGGAAAAAGTACAGGGAGGATGTGGAGGAGGACATAAGAGATGTCACCTGGGTGATGGAAGCTGCGTGGTTAATCTGTGCAGTAGAAGATAGGAGCAGCTGATGAGGAAAGTGCGGAGAGAGAATTTTCTAAAATCGATCTTACTGCCACCTGGGATCTGGGATGCAGCTGTTCTAGCATAAATCCAGATCAAAACAGCTGGTGATGAGGAAATCAGCCTTTGTCAGTGGTTCTGCACCTTAAAAAAAAAAAAAGAAACAGAAAGAACATGCAATATTATAATCCTCCCATAGGAACGATGGCTCTTGTAGCCAGGCACTGTTTAATGTTTCCTTGACATTTTAAAATGCATGAGGCAGTGTGAAGAACACGTATCAGACATGGGGTGTTCACTGACCTTTTCTAGACTTTAGCCTACAAAGGTATTCATAGCCTATGAATACCTATAGCCAGAGCCTGTCTGACAGCTGTTGTCATCTTTATCAGGCAGGACATCATCTGCAGCATGAGATTTAACATGAGACAATACCACCCTGGCATTGTGTGTTAAGCAGCAGGGGGGTGGGAGGAAGGAAGGATAAGGAGGGTAACTTACTTTCATTCCAGAATGTATAATGATCTCACAGCAATCTGTAATGGTCGCTGGATAATGAGGAGGTACACATCTGCAGTGTGAGGACTGTATGGCATAAGAAAGTGAAGCTCAATAAAATGTGAATGCCAGAGAATTGCTGACTCACTGCAGCATGGCAACTGAGAAAATAATGAAAGGCCACAGCACATTTACAAGGTGACATTTTTCACTTCTCACTTCTCTCCTCCTTCTGATCTCACTTGCCTCAGTGTTCCTTTGGGGGTCACCTATAGACCTAGTGCAAGATCAGGGGGTTCACAGCTCCCCTCCAATCTCCCTGGCCTTTTGCTACAGACTCACAGACTTTAGTAGGTACAATCCTATAATATTCCCCAGCAGAGATATTAGCTGAAAGATTCAAACAGTTGTTGCTTTAATACTGTTGATGGCACTGCCCCACGCCCCACTGCTGAGTCCTCCTCTCTGCAGCATTGTGACCCATGTTACCACTCGTTTAGAGGCCAAAAGAGAGCACAAAAAGGGGTATTGGGGGGCACCAGAGCTCTCCGTTTTGCGCACACATCTGCAGGGGATGATAAGTCCGGCTCAGTCTGTTTATAGGTGTAAATAGCTCCAGGTTCTGCCTTTGTGCCAGGGAGGGAATTTGTACCTTCTTCATTAACACTTCAGTACCAGAACAGAATCAATTTTTCAGGCCTTTTCAAATAACCTTTATGTAATTTTCACATTGTTCAGAGAGCATGAAGATTGACATCTAACAAATGATGAACATAGAGGGCAACTGACTCCAGCAGTAATCGCCACCTAAAATAAGAGCCGAATCAGTATTGGAGCCCACACGTGAGAAAGCAGGGAAGTGAGGCAGCCCTGCCCAGGTCAAGGGAAAAGAAGAACGGGATAACATCTCAAAAGATAGGGGTAGGGAAAGAATATCCACCCCATTAGAGGAGGGAGACGTGATGAGTCATGGCTGGGGTGGTGTGTTGGCCAGACAGTTTTGGATGAGCCAGAACTTGGTGCCTTTCGTAATGCTTGAAGTCTTGGAATCATCCTGCATTCCCATGAACATGGCAGCCCAGCTCCATACTGGCCCACACAGCTCCTCTCTCTGCACATACCCTTTATCTACACAGAGGCAATAACTGATGTGATCCCCATCCTCACCCTGCGAAAGTCACCCCACTCGGATTCAAGAAAGTTCCCTGCTGGATTATGATGTTGGTCTGGTACATAATCAATAATCTGTGACCAACAAACTGTCCATTGACACAATCCTTGTCCAAAAAGAAGAGATGTGGAATTGACATATTGCAGCTGATGAAAATTTTTCTCTTCTATCAAGAGCATCACTACCAACCCAAACCCCACAGACAGCGGATCTGTAGGAATCCTTGCACTTTCCCTCCAACTCTTAATAAAATCCAGTGATACCATTTCGAAGGAGAAGCTTTAAAGTATCTTTGGCCAGAGTGCAACAGCAGAGGCAGGAAAGTCCCCCACCCCTCCAAAAAACCCCAAAGAACTGTGAACAGGAGAGAGGGAGCACCCCATCCTTCTGTATTTGGGGTATGTATGTTGTGTAAGCTGTTTGGGGCACATGTGCTTAACCCACATACTTGTCTGCTAAATGTCTAGTGCAATGTTGGTTCTATATAAATAATACTAATTAGGAAAGAACCCCTATTCAATGAGAATGATCAGTAATCGATAGTGCCTGTTGGTGAGACACAATTTGGTGCCTCCTTGCAATCTGTGTTTACATGCTCAGCAAAGTGGCAACCTATTCCACTTCTGTATTTATACATTCATACATACATGTGCACGCACACATATACCTCAGTGTTCACACGAGCATGAGCCAAAGATACTCTGTAGTGGGGTGATCACCCTGCTCCTGCCCTGAAGGGCTTAAAACATCCCGGGGAGAAGGCTGGGGCTGAGAGCTGCTAAGCTGGGCTGATTGGGGAAGTGGCCGCAGCTGGGCCATGCCCCAATCAGGCCACAGCTGGCCTGTATAAAAAGGCTGAGGCAGGAGCTCAAAAAGGCTCTCTCCAGTCTTGGAGGAAGCAGGGTCTGGCTGCAGAAAGGGTATTGGGAGTGAAGCAGGGCTGGGGAAAGGGGAGCTCCAGGCTGGCAACTCCACAGGCTGCAGGGCCTGGTCCTAGGCCCATAGAGATAGTAGGTTGCAAGGAAAAGCAGCAGGCCAAAACCCACTTGCCTGTGATGACTGGCTCTTACACTGTAGTCTGCCCCAGGGAGTGGAGGCTTGATGATGACTGGCAGTAGCCCAGACTGAGGCAAGGTGGGGCTTAGAGGGTTGGAGGTTCCCCGAGGAGGGAAGACCCAGACAGAGTATGGGGGCACTGCCAGAGGGCAGCACCCCAGGTAAAAGGGCACCAGGGTCCAAGGAGGGACATGGGGCCAGCAGACAGCAAGACACTGGCCTGCAGAGGGCACGCTGTGTTGGAGAGAGCTAATTCCCAGATGAGCAGCAGAAGGTGCTGCAGGGATGAGTCGTCGTGCCGTGACATACTCCCAAACTCACTGGCTGAGATATGGCCCACTTTGAATTGTGAAAAACCTCCTAAATGACAGTGGGATGAGCCTCGGTCACAACAGGGGTGACCAAGTGTCTGTGAAGCCTTAATCTGGGCACTGATGGAGCCTGAAGGGCAATGGAAACAAAACTATCAGCAGCAGCTGAAGAATCTCCTTTTTCAGCTCAATACGTGCATTATGATCTAATAGCCAGGACCAACACCACACTTTTTGCCCCATACAAATAATTAATTTTGATACGTGAAATATTCATAAATTTTCATTTAACTGGGTGAGAGAGAGGAACATGAATGAGCCCCATGGCTGCCCGATTCCTACTTGGCATTCAACCGCCCCACCAGGTGCTTTATACCATCTGTTGTTGTTGTTGATTGTGGTCACGATTATAGGAGAAAAAGAATTGCATCTGATCAGAGATGGAGTGTTACATTACACATAGGCAAAGAATTTTAGGCACTATTCCCCTTACAAATGATTACTGGGGTCTTTAGAGGAGGTGTCAGTCCCCTCTTCCTCACAGTGGACAATGAAATGTCTTAATGAATACATTGCTATCATATTAGAGGCATTCTGTGCTCCCAGCCTGCACTACTTTGCCAGTGAAATACAGCACGTGCAGGATTTCCATATGCAGTATAACGCACGGGATTAATCTCTCTCTTTTTCAATCCTATGCCCTAATGAACCTAGAACTCCACAGACGTTTGACTTCAACTGCAGTATTTTTCAGTACTTAGTCACTAGCTGATTTTCACGAATTATAAACTTTTGTCCTTACTAGTTTCCTGCCTGAGTCTAGAGACGTAAAACAAATATTTTTCTATTACAGTGTTTGTGCTGTTTGCTGAGGACTCTGGAATCTATCTCTGGGTGTCTGCTCACTATCCAGGGAACTAGAAGAAAGGCAGATACACTGTTTATATCACAAAATCCTTCCAATATGAACGCGGGATTAGTCCCCCAAGATGGGGGAGGGTGGTTACACTGCTGGCTGACATAGCTATGCCATCAAAACTTTGTAATGTAGACTAATTCTCAGGCAAAGATTTTCCTACCTTTCTAACTCAAACTTGATTTTCTAACTTCAGTCATATCCTGGCTCTAACTTGCCCGGTCTTGCCATCAGAAAATGCCAGTTCAACTCTCTCCTCTGCCAGACTCAGCATGGATAAGATACATCTGGGAACATGGGAAATCAGATAATGAACAAAATTTCTTAGGAAATCACTGATGGGAAATATAGAGACCCCCACAATATCTCACTTTTCCACTGTCTCTTACAGAAGTGCCAAGGAGTGAACTAAGGCAGAGGCACTGGGGAAAAGCCTAAATACCTCTCACTTTTTCAGAATGTGTCCTAGAGGATAACAGCCCTAAGGAGAACATTATTCTCTCCTTTAACTACAGACAACAATGACAGAAGTCAGAACAAATAGAAACATGGCCTTTTGAGAGACAAGCAGCTTCCCACCACATTGATGATATTATGATTGAGAAAAATCATCTTGAAACCCAGCTCTTTCGCACTAGCTCTCCGGATTGTGCAATGGAACTTAATGATCCATTGCACTTTTTAAAACCCAGCAGAAGATAATTATAGTGTCCTGGCCCAGCATTTCCTTCTCACCACAGAACGAGCTTCTAAAGGAAGGAAGCACTAAAGAGAACCGCAATACTCACTTTAAGCCTCTTTCTGGATTAAAAGATCACACTCAGACGTCACAGGGTCAGTCAAAAAGCTGAGAGCTGATAAACTGCCAGAAACTGGAAACCTCACCCTAAAAGAAGAGAGAAAGAAATAAAACATTCAGCAGATGCTGAAAAATCTCATTCTGTGCCCTATATATGCCTGGGACACCTCATACCAGCTAAATCTCAATGAATCCTGCCTTCTAATAAATTACAGGAGAAAAACGCAGTCTCTCTGCCCACAGTGGGGCAGAAACAAGCAAGCAAAGAAGTAATGGGTATCCAGCAGTAGATGCCAATGTATCTTGTAGCACTTGCATTCTTGCAGGGCAACATGCCTGTCCTTCCTTCTGGAGACACCCACCGGGGACAATCCAAGGAAGCTGCTGTATAAAACTCTAATCCCAACCCCAAAGAATGTACAGTCGCAGACCAGATGTGTTTGGAAAGGAGGAGGAATTGGGCACACAATCCCAGCTTTCTGACTTAACAATACATTTTATCTATCAGTGGAGTTGTCTCATCAATAATAAAAGAAAGGCAGGAGTCTCCCAGACCACAGCCAAGGAGTAAGGGAGCATGTATAAACATTGCTGAGATATTAATAGTGTGGCAATAGCAGACAAAGCATTTAGTCCCATTACATGAGAATGGTTGGGTCTGGACATGGGTTCGGTGCCTCCTCCTAACGCCTGTAAAGTCTAGTTGTTCTGAATTTTCGTTTTCAGGAAGAAGGCTGCCTCACTGCATGCCAATATAAGGTGACTATTGTTCTCTTACTAAAATTCAGTGCGGGTGTTTTGGTTGGCTAGTTCCCAGCACCAAAAGGACGGGGAAGGGTCGATGGGAAATTAGGACCCTGAAACTCAGAGTCCTCAGGAACAATGGGGAGAGGCCAATGCTCCAGGTCAGCCTGATTGACAGGGTAGAGAGGCTAACGAGGGAGTCAGGAGGCCCATCCTCTGTGTGAGCTGGAGTTGTCTGGGTCAGACAGAATGGGGCTAAGCTGAGGAGAGAGCAGAGCTGTACTAGCCAGAGTGGCCAGAGAAGGAGCCCAGGAAGCAGGTCAGTGCTGGAAGCAGAGGTGTTTGGTTGGTTTTACAAGATCTACGTTTTCAGAAAGGTGGGAACCCTGTTCTATCGCTTCCTGCTCCAAGTACCGTACCCTCAGGAAAGTGTACGGATCCTAGAATTACCCGCTGAATGAGGACTGCCCTGCCTTTGTAACTGATGAAAATGCTTCCTTTGGAAGGAAGAAGTAGGTGAGCAGGGCTGGCTCTACTTTTTCTGCCGCCCCAAGCAGGGGGGTGGCATTCCAGGCACTAATAGGCTGGCTGGTCGGACTCATGGCTTCGGTGGCATGGCTACGGCAGGTTCAATGGTCCTGTGACTTCGGTGGACCGGCCACAGTCGTGCTGCCGAAGGCACGGGTCCAGCTGGCTGACCAGCCACAGTCGTGTCACCGAAGCCATGGGAGGGGGCGCTCTGTCAGCTTTCAAAGTGCGGCCCCCTGTCACTGGCCGCCCCAGGCACGTGCTCGCTGTGCTGGTGCCTGGAGCTGGCCCTGTCGGTGAGGGGCCAAAAAGAAGCAGCAAATTTGCTGCAGAAACATGGACTAGCCTTAAATGGAGTCTCTGTCCTAAATGAAATGGTATAGAAACTGTATGGCAGGCCATGAATACTCATAAAATTGGGATTTGAGAGTGGGGAGGGGATGCAGGCTCTGTTTGGGGGTGCAGGCTCTGCGGTGGGGTCATAAATGAGGAGTGCGGGAGGGTGCTCCGGGCTAGGATCAAGGGGTTCAGAGAGCGGGAGGGGGATTGGGATGGGGCAAGGGATTGGGGCATGGGAGAGTGGCTTGAGTGTTCAGACTCTTGGCGGGATTTACCTCAAGCAGTTCCCGGAAACAGCAGCATGTTCCTCCTCTGGCTCCTACACAGAGGTGCGGGCAGGCAGCTCTGCTGCGCACTGTCCCATTCACAGATCCCTCCCTTGCAACTCTCATTGGCCACAGTTCCCGGCTAATGTGAGCTGTGGGGGTGGTACTTGGGGTGGGGGCAGCATGCAGATCAGAGCCCCCTGGCTGCCCATATGCGTAGGAGTCAGAGGAGGGGACATGCTGCTGTTTTCAGGAGCCGTGCGGAGAAGCTCCAGATCCTGCTCCCTGGCTGGAGCACCAGAGCGGGACAAGCCCCAGAGCACAGAGCAGGACAAGCCCCAGAGCCCACTCCCCAGCGGGAGCTCAAGGGCCAAATTAAAATGGCTGGTGGTCTGCATGTGGACTGTGGGCCATAGTTTGCCCTCTCCTGCCATAGGGTCTCTCCATTGACTGCGGGAGGATTGGATGACATAACAGCTTGTATTCCAGTATCTCAAGGTGCCAAACAATAATTCAGTCATCCAAACCCTGGTCAGGTAGATTAGCATTACCTGCATTTTAAAGTGAATAAACCAAGGCACGGTTAATATAAGAGTCTTGCCCAAGAACCACAGCAAATTAATAGTTGAAGTGAGAATGGAACCCAGGAATCCTGTCTCCCTAATCTAACCCCCAAAACCTGAGTTAGCCAGAATCCTCCCTGGGATTCCAGCTGCAGCACGGCCCCATCACGTGGGCCATTCTTTAAAGCCCAAGAGAAGGGCTTTAATTCATGACAGGATTTTATATTTAATAAAGTTTGGGAATAAGTGACTAGAAAATTCCTACTATACTACAATCAGACTTAACATCCCAGTGGACATTCTCAATTTCCTAACCTGCCACCTTCTATTTATTCCTCTTATTACTCATGGGAATAGTCTTGTTTCAGAAAGGCAGGGAAAAACCACTTGAAGCACACATTAACAGCTAGACTGAGACCACCTTATGTCTCCACAGGTCAATTCATATTGAACTTATACAATTCTATGATGTTGGCTACATGAGAAAATGTACTTTTCCCTGAGGCCTGAAAGCCAAATCTCAAATCCAAGAAAGCAGGAATTTCCAGAATAGCTGCAATACATAATAATAATAATAATCATAATAAAAGATGTGGTATATTTGCCATGTTAACTCCCATAAAGGGCAATGCACTCACTGTTATGTATGTGTACATCCCTGCCTGGACTGGTCTGCCTGAGTGTTTGCAATTATTTTGTCTTCTCTAGGGACTAGCTCAGAAAGAGAATAAAAGCCTAAACATTAGAGAGAGCTGAAGTAATTCTCCTTTAGCTCAAATGGAAGGGGCCTTTATTTTTTTTAAACTGAAAATTCTCAGTTCTGCTTCTCAGACCATAGTGACTCCTGGTTTCTGTTGTGTCTGTCTGCTTTCAGCCATGGAGGTGGTTTATCATGTCAGGAATAATATGTCTACTGAGGAGACGGCTACAAGAGGATATTGAGAGTCAGGAGAATTCGGATTTTTTTTATGGTTCTGCCACTGATTGATTATGATGTGCGTACGTTACTTAAAATCTCTGCCTCAGGGATAGACTGGGGATAATATTTTAAGCCACCTACCCTGTTCTTTGTAGGTGAAGAACTTTGACACACTGAAGAAAGGCATTATAGGTCAGATTTTTAGCGGTTAGGTACCTAAAGATGCAGTTAGGCAGCTAGTGGGATTTTCAGAAGTACCTAGGTGCCCATATGCACCTTTAGGAACCTGTATGCCATTAAAAATCTGGCCCTAACCATCTTTCATACCCAACTATATACTGTACAGATATATGAAGACTTTGACACAGCAAAAACTGTGAAAAGTGCTAAACGTCAGACGTCAAATCAACACTTGTAGTTAACTCTTTCTGATCCCTTCATCCAAGGATCTCAGAATGCCAAACATTAAACAAGCCACACTACACCTTACTGAAGTAGGTCCCCAATTGAACCGTGGTGGAGTGATTGAAAGTGATTTACTTAGGGACCTACAGCAAGTCAGTTACAGTTGGGAACTGAACCCAAGTCCTGACTTTCACACCACTGTTCTATTTTCTAGAAAACATTGATAAGCTAGTAAGACATTTTATATTATGACAGGTTAACTGTCTTTATGTTTAGAAACAAAACTGTTCCATAGATGCGGTCTCAGCACATATACAGAAACATAGAACTGTAATAAAGAGGATAGTACAACAACCTTAATTACCTTTGGTCATTTTTCAATTCACTGCAATTTCTTAACTACAATACTGTAGATGAAAGATTCCTTTAGCAAGTGTTTTGCCTGCTAGAGGCTACATGATTATGCCCATAAAGCCTTCAATTAAAGCTCAAGATCTGCCAGTATACGACCACAAAGTAGGGACTATTTTAATCTGAATGTTCCTTAAAAAGAGGTTGCTAGCTTTCAGTATCATAAACTATTCAATTTTCTTAAAAATGCATTTTAAATAAGTTCATGATTACAAAGTAAGCTGGATGAAAAGTAAGTTAGAGACTGACCAAGCAGCTTCTAATGTGAGCTAAAGGAAAATTTAACGGAGATGGATCAAAGAAAGGAAAAGGGATAGAAATCTGAATTAAAAATCAGAAGGAACTTATTTTAATAGAAGCATTTGGATGCAAATCTGTTAAATTTGGAGTACTGTGTGCTGTCCACCCCTACCTTGTTTCATCACCAATAGACTTACATCAAGGCAGACTCAAGCATTCCAAGAGAAATGAGAACATGAGGGGTGCTTTAATGACAATATGTGTGCTTGGGGTAACCAAAGATCTGAGAGCCTCAGCTAAACATTGCTGTCCCAAAGGAGACATCTGGAACTGGTTGTCCGCCCCCTCAATTGTTCCAGAAACCTGGAGGAGCATGATCCTGCAATGGTTGCACAGATTGTTGATGACTGTCACTATGGAGCTGCTGTCACAGAGGTTTCAGAGTTGTTCTAGAACCTGGATGGTGACTAGCTACTGGAAGAAAGGGATAGCTGTAGCTAGTCTTTTAGAAGGCTTTCCTCATGAGGTGCAGCAGTACCATGGAGGCTTTGGGAGAGGCGCTTTCCTGCCCAGTGTGCTTGGAGCTGTTCACTCCACCAGTGCTGGTCCTAACTTGTGCTCACAATTTCTGTAAGCAATGCCTGGAAAAGATCCTCATCCGTCAGAACTGCAGTCATGTTAATGGACAGTTCTGCTGCCCTATGTGCAGGAAAGTAAGTAGAGATGCTCGTTTAATCTTCTCTGTAGTCAGAGCTCTGTAGTCAAGCGTCTGTCCAAACTTTTCCCAACTGAAAGGGCACATTGCCAGCTTGCAAGGAGCCCCAGGCCATACCTAATTTAATTTAATAAAATGGAGAAGATGGTTGGGTCTTCCCTGACACCTGCTAAAAATGGTGCAGCCCATGGAGATGATAGGTCCAAGCATGTAATGTTCTATCTGGATCTAATCACAAGAACCTGGCAGGACAATTCTTAAATTCTTTCAGAAAATGTTGTTTAAACTGTTGGCAAACATGTTTTAAAAGGAAAGACATGGAACGAGGATATGCTAGAACACTTGCTATAAAATATCAGTCTTAAACTAAACATTTCGAGGGATTTTAATCAAACAGCGTGTTTCCTTGACTTTGTTTTTTCAAAATCTACAGGACTTCTGCTTATATCACATGTGAATTAATTCCTTCTCTTGCATTAATTTAGACTGTAACTAGCATAATACTCCTGTGGTTTTATAGACTTTAGCCAGTTAAATGAAGCCCCTCTTTTAGAGTCAGAATCTGCTACCGTTATTCACATGGAGTAATACTTTACTTCTCAAGTGGTGCTACTCTCTGTGAGAAATGGCAACAAAATCTGGTCCTAGGTTTTACATAGTTCTTACTGGAGCAAAACTCCCATTGACTTCAATGATGTTTTGTCCAAGTAAGAATGGAGGAGTCTGTCCTGCAGCTCTTATTCATATGAATGATCCCATTGATTTAAATGAGTAAGAGCTCCTGGACTGGAACCTCAGTCAAGCCTTCGGGATTTAGCTCTGAATGAGGGTTTTTTCTTTAACTATTAATAGAAGACATGTGAGGGTCTCTGCTTAAATACAAGGGGCTAAATACTGTATGTCAGAGCATACATTCAGTTCCTTTTGGTTCCAAATGTAGGTTTTGCACACACTTGTTCAAAGGCAGAATTTGGACCACTGATACTCATGAGCCTTAGATTTATAAAGTATACACTAGGAAAAAATTGCTGTCTAGGTCACTTAGCTGCAGTATTGTATTTCAGTACAAGATCAAATTAATATAAACCACAACTGAAGAATGCTGATGCACAGCTATGAAACTATTAAAGAAGCAAAGTGTCTCCTGCATCTCTCAAATAGTATGTAACACTTTTTCTCACTTTTAGGTCATATATTTGAGGGGCAGAGGAATAATTGGATTACCGAGAAATATTCTGGTTGAAAGTATCTTGGAAAAATTTAAGGATGAACTTGAAAACATTCGTGCCCAGGAGCAAAACCAGCTGTCCCAAATTTGTGAAGAACATGGGGAAAATATGAATTTGGTATACAATTACATATTTCTTATTTTTTCCTTTATTTAGTTATTTGCACAGCAAATCTGTGCTGTAAGTGTTCATTATTCACTTAATCAAAATTAGTTTTATTGGTTTATGGTCATATTCTAAACAAGCTAGTCCTTTATATCATGTTCAGTGACAAATAAACCACATCATTTGAACTTTAGACTATAAAAACATAAGTAAAGGGCAAATCCTACCATTTGAATTGCTTCTTTTCCAAATGGATTACTTTAATCTAGATAAGGAGTCTAGTTGGTGGTTTGCAGTTGGAAGAACTACCAGCCTCCTAATGAAATTAATGAAATGAGATTCACCCTGCAAAAACAAAACATAATTATATAAGAGGTCATTATTAATTAGTGCTTTACATTTTAAAGCACTGCACAAAGATTAAGTGATTCACTAATTAGGGCCAGAGTTTTGCTACCTGTAGTCACACTGAGTAGCACTTTATTCCACAGGTAGTTATATTGATTTCTGTGAGGCTACTCACAGAGGCCACAGCTCAGAATGTGACACAAACATGTGCCTAGCTAGAAGCACATGAGTAGTTGCACTGAAGTCAATATCTCAGGATTTCCTAGCTCTCATTCCTGGGGTCAGGGCACTAGACCTCTCATACCTTCTCAATGGCCCAACAACAAGCAATAACTGTCACTCCTACAACAACATTAGAGAAAAGAGCATCAAAACATTACTACATTGTTTAGTTCAAGAGACATTAAAGCCTCATTCACTGGGAGCCCCACTAAACTGGGAACCCTGCTAAAAGTTACTATAGTTTGAGAATTAGCCCTGGTTTCCATTGCGGGGGCAGAGGGGGAATTGATCTAAGATACGTAACTTCAGCTATGAGAATAGCATAGCTGAAGTCAACGTACTTAGATCGACTTACCACAGCGTCTTCACAGTGATGAGTTTACTGTTGCCGCCCCCTCCACCCCGTCGATGTCACCTGTGCCTCTCACAGCGGTGGAGTACAGGAGTTGACAGGAGAGAACTCAGGGATCTATTTAACATGTCTAATCTAGACACGATAAATCAACCCCCAATAGATTGATTGATACCCGCTGATCTGGTGAGTCATGTAGACCTGCCCTTAGTAACTGAATGAACCTGAAAAACAAGGAAAAACTCTCCAGAAGTTGTACGTTGTCCATTTAATTTTAAAGAGCCACACCACCACTTTGAAACTTTCCACTGGCTTCCTATTTCACAGCATCTAGGTCAAGTTTCTTATTCCCACACTCCAAGCCCTTTATAAATTTGCCTCTCCCTGCTTGTCTGCTTTTATTCCTTACCAAGTCACTGCATCAGTGAAGCCACTCTCATCCACCCGCTCAGCCACTTCTCACGCAGACAGTTTTGTATCTTCGTCCAGGCACTGAATATCGAACAAATCTGTAAATCACTGTTCTCTTCCAACCATAAGACCTATTTTTGCCATGATGTGTATAAGAAATCAACCAAATCACAAAGATTTGATGGACAAATGAGAACAGTTCAACTTTACCTCCTTCTATAATTTTGTTTCCTGACAATTATAAACCTCATGTGTATAAAATCTGTGTTTATTTAATGGTATGCATCTCCCCCCTCCAAACTTTATACATTACTTGTCTTCTTAGACAATTAGGTCTTCAGGGCAGTGATTGTGATTTCATATGTGCTTGTGCAACACTTACTACAATCCCTAATTATGGGAGGGCACTACTGTGATATAAATATTAAATAGTACTTATATATAGTACTTGTGAAATGCCTGTTGAATGTAAAGTACAACATAGCTTGAGTAACAATTACCCTCCTTACAGCATCTGTTCTTAAGAACTCTTAAGAAGTAGGGAGAGAGTATTTCTTTTGGGGTAGAAAATCTTGTGTGTGTTGCTTGGAGGTGTTTGGATTAGTAAGGTTCCTCTGGAGAATGCCAATAGAACTGAAGGTTGCTGCAGCATGAATTTCTCCCTTTTGAAGATAACCATCTCAGCTTCGCTCTGAACATTTGTTTTCGACAATTGCATCAGTATTTACTTAGCAGACCAAACCTAATGTTGTGGGTCAGTGTGCTACATAGCTGACAATGTGTAAGCATGCATAGCTGTACTAAAAAATGACTCTGTTCTTTTCTCAGATGTGTCTGACTGATGATGAGCCAATTTGTGCAATCTGCAAGCTCTTTGGAAACCATGAGCATCACAGTGTTGCAAAAATGTCTGAAGCTTACACAGCAAGAAAAATTACTTTTATTAAAGATATAGAGTTGTTGCTTCAAAAATCTGAAGGCACAGTAGAATCTAGGAAGGTATAGTACAAGTGACTCACTTTCTTTCAGTTCTATTAACAGAATGACATGACATGACGTCTGATACAAGTTTAGGCAGATAGCCCTTAGGAAAGGATTAAGTTATATAAAATGATGTGGTTTAGTAGTGGGAGCGTGAGACTAAGTTCTTGACTCCTTCTGTGATGTTGCCAAATCACATAACCTCTTTGCCTTTAGTTCCCTCATAGGTAAAATGGGCTTAATAAAGTGTACCTCACAGGAATGTGAGGAGGATTAATTAATCAATGCTTATCAAACACTTTGATGAAAAGTTTTAAGTATTATCATAGAACTCAGAGTCATGAACAGTTACGAACCTTGGCTAATGCTATTTGCAAAGAGGGTACATGCAACCCTGACCTCCAGAATAACCTCAGTGGGGTAGCAGAGGCCATGGTTTGGGAGAGGCCACCCCATACACCTGAAGGCTCTTTGGAGGAGCAAATGGGAGCCAAGTCCCCACCCAAAATCATCCAAGGTTGGCTAGATCCCAGCTCTGGAAGGAGTGAGTGGCTCTGAAGTGTTGGTAGGGCACACTCTGAGGGAGGGGTTGGAAATTCTCTGAATGGACCCTGCAGAGTTCAGTTTGTCTGGCCCATAGTTAACCCTGCAGTTTATACACCACCATTATCTAGCCCAGTATCCTGACTTCAGCAATGACCAATGTCTGATGTCTCAGAGAAAGGCAAAAAAGACATAAGGCATTAGTGCAAATGTATAATGCTGTATATGAGGGGGATAGGGAGGGGAATCCTACCTGAACCCTGTGGCAATCTCGTTGCACCATGAAGCAAACTTTCATTTTCTGGGCCTAGTTATTTGCAGGATGCATAGAATCACTGGCTCCAGTATCCAGTAATCTGGAACTCTTCTGGTTTGCCTGGCCAGCCCCTCCTTTGGCTAAACAAAGGTAACACTACATTCAACTGAAATCAAGCCAGCCTTTTATATTTATACTTGCTTGTTTGACTGGAGGCAAGCTTTTAGGTTCCTGGCTCTGGATGCTCTAAACAATTAGTCTGTCTGCCCCCAAGTAGCCTCAACCCACCCAGCTTCTTCCCAGGGCCACTTCCTATACTCCTGAGCCCTCCTGGTCTTTTATAAATCACAAACTCCAAAGGCTATTTTCCCTGGAGACCCTCACAGTTGGCTCCCTCTTACTGAACTGCAGGCTGCTCTTATTTTCCTAGAAAGACTGCCCTTAGTCATCTGACCATTTGTCATATGACTTCACTTACAAGCTAAATCTGGAACTGGTGCAGCTGATCCCCAATCTTCTTGAAGGGCCAACTGACCCTGTGAAAGAATGACTAAAATATCTTTAGATTTTTCATTGTCAGCATAAGAAGGGTAGGCATGTAGATTGTATGTGGCTTGGCAAAGTCTGAGGACAATTTTGCAAGAGTTACTGGTATGGGAGGCTTCCCTGGTAACTTTATATCGTCCCTTGCTATTTGGGGTCATGTGAGCTCGCTAACCCTATTTCTTCCCAGGCTCTCAGTCTTCTGTGGATGACTGACCTCCACTTGGCTGGGATATAGGGAGTTACACAAGAAGATTTGGATGACCTGGAGAAATAGAAATGGGATGAAATTAAATAGTACAAAGTGCAAGGTCATCCACTTAATGACTAACAAGAGTTTTTGCCAGAAGCTGGGCACTTACCAATTGGAAGTGACAGAGGAAAAGAAAGACTGGGTGTATTGATCGACCACTGGGTATATTGATGACTGTGAGCTGCCAATGCAATGCAGCAGTGAAAAAGTCTTGTGCAGTCCTAGGATGCATTAGGCAAGATATTTCCTGTAGAGCTAGGGAAGCATTATTACCATTGTACAAGGCACCGGTGAGCCCTCATTTTGAAGACTGTGTGCAACTCTAGTGTCCCATGTTTAAGAAAGATGAATTCAAACCGTAATTTCTGCAGAGATGGCTACTAGGATGATCAGAGGAATGGAGAACGTGCCTTAAGAGAGGAAATGTATGGAGCTTGACTTGTTTAGCGTAACAAAATGAAGGCTGAGGGGAGATATGATCTGATTACTTTCTATAAATACATCACAGGGATAAGCACCAGGGATGAAGATGAGTTATTTAAGTTCATGGCCTATGCTGGCACAAGAACAAATGGATATAAACTGGATATCAACAAGTTTAGGTTTGAAATTTGACAAAGATTTCTAACCCTCAGAGGAGTAAAGTTCTGGAACATGCTTCCAAAAGGAGTACTAGGGGCAAAAAACCCTATCTTGTTTCAAGACTGAGCTTCAGAAGTTTGGGGGAGGGAGTTTATGAGGTCATCTACGATGGCATATGAACCACTGGTGATTGCTTTTAGCAAATATCTTTCTGATGGCCAGAGATGGGACTCTAGATGAGGAGGGCTCTGAGTTATTATAAATAATTCTATCCCTGGTGTCTGGCTGGCAGTCTTGCCCACATGTTCAGGGTGTATTGATTGTCATATATAGGGTCAGGAAGAATTTTTCCCCCAGGTCAGATTGGCAGTGATTGGGATTTTTCTTTTGCCTTCCTCTGCAGCATGGGGAACATATCACTTGCTGGTTTGAACTAGATGCTCTGAAACTTGCAGTCTTTAAATCAAGATTTGAGACTTCAGTAACTAAGCCAGGTTATGGACCTACTCCAGGAGTGAATGGGTGAGGTATTGTGGCCTGCAATATGCAGGAGGTTAGAGAAGGTGATCATGATGGTCCCTTCTGGCCTTAAAGACTATCAGTTGTACACAATACAATCAGGAAACTATTTGCCCTTGAAAAGGCCGAAGGGTCTGCCTGACCTTAGCAGAACTCTGAAAGCAAAGTGCTATAAAATGTAATTGAAATTATTTACAACTATAATTGCTTTCGAGCATCCATGGGAGGTGAAGTTGAAACCAGTTTAAAATTGAAGGCCTAAAACATATACAGTACAGACTCACTTACTTGTGGATGTCGGGAGTCAAGCCGTCATGACCGCGTGTTAACAGACTGTGGGCTAAGAGGGCCATGCTTAAGATATCTATATATACAGTACATGTATAATTATCTAGGATTACATACATATTCATGGCGTCCCAAATACTGCAGGATTTTAACTCGGCAGGAAATGCGTTCACGTCCAATTTATCGGCTGATCGGCTTTCTCTGAAAATCAATACCTGCACTGTGCCATGAAACTTTTTTAAATGACTTATAAATCCCTTGCTGGCTTAGAATGATTCATCCCCTATTAAATTTCCAAATTTTTTCGCTTGGGCTTGAAGAATTGGCTCAATTAGCGGCATTCCTTTCAGCGAAAGAAAGGCAAAAGGAATGCCACTAAGGAATTTCCTTTCAGTGAATGAATGCGAAAGCGGCATTCCTTTAGTGAAAGAAAGGTTTCCCATTAGAATCAAATCAACGAGAATCAAACAATTTTGAAATGTATTAGCACAGACTATATATTACATCTCTCTAGTGTGACAATGACTAAGTGCGCGTGATACGTCTGTACCAATATTGGTGATCTAAAGGAAGAGAAAACACCGCTAGGCCTACAACACGTGTCCGCTCCACACTTCCTGTCTATTTCTATGTCAGTGAGTTAGTGAGCAAATCTGTAGTGCTATATAGCAAGTTCCTGTACAGTGTGTTAATGAGTCTTGCGTGTTAAATAGGTAGCACTGAGAGGCCTGGCACTACCACATGTTAAGCAGATTCATGTGTAAATGGGTCACGTGTAAATGGGTCTGTATTGTATCTAAATCCAAAATTATTTTTGAAAGTTAAAATAACTTCTCACACTTTTAACTGTTTTGGATCCTACTTGTGGACATTAATAAGAAACCTTGCATAAACTTTTTTAAAAAACAGGAAACGGAAAAGTTGATCAGTGAACTCCTATCCAGCACTACAGACACCAAAGTGATGATTGACACGGTTGGGATCAGTTTACTGAAAGGGATAAGGTGCAGAATTGCAGAAATGAAGAGAAAATTACACAACGACTATTCAACAAAATTAGAAAAGCTGCACCTAGTAGAGAGTGAAACTGAAGCCCCCAGGCAGCTCTATCAGCAAATGAAAACTCTTCTGGAAAAACATTCAAATTCAGTACAGTTTCTTCAAGAGGATAAAAAACTTAGGAGCAAGATGGAAAAACTTATAGAAGGAAGGTCATTGTATCAGGACCCATCAAACTATAAAATTTCAGTGAGACGTTATTTTGAAGACTTGATCAGAGGAATCAACATCAAGGAGTATATCTCTAGTACAGCAGATGAAATGCTTGTAAGTACTAGTGACCTGTATGAAGCATGCAGGCCAGAATGCCCTGCTTTTGCTTTTTCAGGTGAAAGTCCTGATCAGTCCTTCTGCAAAAGAGTATTAGGCTTTTTTGAGAAATCAGGTAGCAAGGAGCGAGATCTTTTCACAACAGCATCCTGCCCTGACCGTAGCAGTACACCAGGTACTAGCACTGATTCTTCATTTTTGAAAGATTAGTCAAAAATGTAAAATATTAAAAAAAGATCTCCTGCAGTTTCCTTGTTGGAATTTGCCAGTCATATATGCTGCCTATGTTTCCTACAAAGCAAAAAATAAAATAGTTGTAAATGTAAACAGGTTGAATTGACACATATCCTCTTGTGCGCCTTATTGCTTCATTATTATTTCACAGAATAACATTGTTTGAAAGGCAGTGGTAGGAAAGAAACCTAAAAGAAGGTGGAATAAGTTACAAGAAGAGTAATTTAGAAAAATTAAGCAGAAGAAAGAGATTCTGTGCAGCAAATCATAGTATGTATTAACATTTCTCACTGCGGCCTGATTTTTGTAAGTGCCCAGCAACCACAACTCAAGCTGCAATCAATGGGAACTACAGATGCTCAACATGTCTGAAAAAAAAATCAGAAGTTTAATGTTTACGTTTGAGCCCTCGGAAACTTAGTGCATGAATACACTTGAAACTTCAAAGCACTGTCACAGGAACACTCCGGTAATACACTCTGGTAATCCACCTCCATGAGGAGATTAGCTCAGAGCGCTCCGAGCCTGGCTCCCAGCGCTCAGGGCCTGTCCACACTAGCATTTTAAAGCGCTCAGACTTGCTGCACTAAGGGGGGGGGGTGATTTTTCACCCCCCTGAGCCAGCAAGTTAGAGCGCTATAAAATGTCAGTGTAGACTAGCCCTTATTCTAACTAGCAATATTTGGCCAAGCACAATGAATTCCTCATACATTCACCTATTAATGCAAATGAATGTGTTCCAGGAAGGAAGTGTCAACATTATTTAAAATGTATGTCTCAGGAAAGAAAGAAAGTAGGAGACTAGCCTAATGTATACATGGCAGTCTGCACTGTGTATTTCTCTCTGATGGTCTTTTTCCACTGCTGGAGTACACAAGAGCATAGTATTCTGAACATGTGTGCTTTTACACGTTATTTGCTGAGTACAAGGTCCACTCCCCCCTTTATTCCTTACATTAATTAATAAATCAGAATACATGCATTCCTGATAGACAAGATAATGCCTGCTTGCCGTCTACATGGGTTTTCTGTGAGCAAAACATTATTGAGCTTATCAGCTTGGGTTTCTATTGGCTTGTGAATCTTATACCCAGATACTTGTTACACTAAACATGCTTCTGAAATATGGCTACAAGTCTCAGAACTTCATATGAGAAATTTGTAAGAATCCCTCTCTTCCCCACGCTTTGGGACTTCGTTATCTTTACCACAGGTTTCCAGAGTTGTAGACAGCCATTGCATGAATACCAGTTGATATTCATGAAAGACAGTACAGAATTATAACAAGAAAGGAATAAGCTCAAACAACACTATTTGGTGTGGGCAGAGGACTGGAAGAGTCAGGGGACTGATAGTAGTATATAAAGGCTTCTGCTGTAGAATGCCATTTCAAATCAGGCCCAGAACTGGCAATGACCAAAGCCCCAATCTTGCATGCTGCTCTGTATGGTCAGACACCTGTTTCCACAAGCAACCCACGGATCGTCCTGTGGCCTAGGTATGTCACCTGTGTAGAGCAACTTGCAAGATCTGGGTCCAAAAGTTGTTAAGCTCTTATAGCTCTATGTGAAATGAGTGGTTGGGCATAAGGGAGGGAGTGGCAGAAAAGAGTGGAATGAATGCCAAGGAGAGAGATTTATGAACATGGACCTATTTTGCATACAATTGTCTCAAAGCTATTGCACTTGGTTTCCTAACTGCTGCCACAGATTATTTCAAGTTCACACACACTACCACCCTTTTTCCTCAATCACTATCTTGTTGAGTGTCGCCAATGACAATAGAGCCAATTTTCCAAGTCACCAATTTTCATCTCTCCATATTCATTAGTTTGAGAACTTTGCCTCCCATGTCTACCCTGTCTAGGTCTCCTTGATACCATTCTTCCTCCTCTTTTGGTATTTTGACCAAAGCTCTGAGTTGTATATTATCTACTAGTTGTACACCTTCCTTCTGGAGGTCATTGTCGTATAGAGGGAACAAGATTAGGACTAACACCAATTCCTGTGGTCCTTTCATCAGTCACTTTTTTCTTACATGTGAGCTGCTAAGGTGCTGAGCACTCTTTATTCCTAATGGAAATTATATTCAATAGGTGATCAGAATTTCAGAACACTAAGACCACTATCTGTGTCCACTTACTACTGCTCTCTGGCAATAGTTATTAGGTCAATTCTTAATAATAATTTAATCATAATTTCTCATCTTGCGTACTCTTTAATACTACCGTGTAAGTAGATCGTCAGCCAGATCCTCAGATAATATAAATTGATGTAGCTTCACAGCAATAAATGGCAATGTTCCAATTTATACCAGATGAGGATCAGACTCTATGTTTTCTTCATCATCCCTATGAATTCACTGATTTTCTCAGTACCCAGACTAATTTTAGTGTAGTCGACCTTTTCCATACCTCCCTATGTAACAAAAGGAAAATGTTTTAGGCACCCACGCCATAAAGAAAGGGAGAGTGGTAAAAATAACCCCTTAGAATTGTTGGCAACCTCCCTGTGGATTGTTACACCCAAGTTGAGAACCCATGCTAGGGAGTCTTTCCTAGTATTTTATACTTAAACCGTAATTTCTTGGTCCCTCCACCAATACCATTTTAAAAATATTGGTGTTATACATTAAACTTCTCTTCATTTCAAAATTAAATTCAGGCCGACCAACAGGATTGATGAACAATTGTCCATTGTCCCTTTGTCCCATTGTTTAATTGTCCCTTATTAAACAACAAACAAACAAACAAACAAGAACTTCAGCCAACCAGAAATTGATAAAAAATTATTCACTCACTAAGGAAAAAACAAACACTTCAGTAACGGGATAGTTTATGACCGAATGATGTGCAGACCAGTTCTGTTCCCTAAGATAATAGAAATGAAACCTTCTAACTATGACATAGTGAGCAATTGTCAGTGATGAAGCCGTGGCCATCAGTCAAAGTGACAGCCTCAGTAGAATAAAGTCTCTGAATAAATATCTCTTGCTTTGAAAAGAAATGCTCCAGCTATGGAGCTATTCATTTTTGAGGAATACCGCAGGTCCACTCCATCATTCATCTAGCAGAAGGAGACCTTTTTCCTTTGGAGTTCTTTTTCCTTGGAATTCTAAGGAGAGGGATTTATGAACATGGACTTATTCTGTTCCATTGACATCAGCATGGCACATTAAACATCCCACATGGCTCTCCAGAAATATCCAATATATGGCATTGGACTGCGTGACACATTAGCTGTCAGAAATTTGGTTAGGAACCCCTCGAGGGAGATACATCACTTTTAACTGAACTCTTGCTCACTGTGACTCATGCAGACTAATATAAAATGTACCCACTATTTTTCTTCAGTGAGTCAGTTCTTGTTTCCAAGCCAGTAATGAGTTATTGTAGGTCAGAGGGAAGGGACATAGCTCAAGAAGCGAGGATACTAGTTCTGAGAGACAGTATTTTGAATTCCACTATTGCAAGTCTCTCTATCGGGTACTCACACTCCATCTCGTGATCAAAGACAGAACTGCAGGATCTGTCAATCATACAGCAGAACCTTAATCCAAACTAAACCAAAGTTTCTGGCACTGCAGCAGAACCACTGCCTCTCTATGTAGGTCAAAATGCAACAATTTACAACCAAGTGTTAGTCTCTAAGGCGCCACAAGTATTCCTCGTTTTATTTACGTATACAGACTAACATGGCTGCTAATCTTAAACTTGGCAATAGGCAGTCTGTTTGGGACCCAGCTTTTCCTGCCGTGAGAGATAGAGACTGAATTTTAGCTTGTTTTTTGGCACTCAACAGAGGCATCACAGCTTAACTTGTTCTACTTCCAAGATGGCAGCCTCACCCAGGAAGGTGTCAAGTCAGCCTAAGAAACACCATGAACGCATTCCTAATTTAAGGCTAAACCAAAAGGCTCATTCAGGCAGCAGGACAGAATGAAAGTTCTCTCATCTCTAAGCGGCAGGGACTGGTAAAAACTATATCAGAGGGCATGATGGACAATCACCTGCAACCGCTCACCAAGACAGCCCTGACACACACTCAGCTTCTTAGATTAATCATTTTTCAACCACTTCCTTCTTCCAGGGGGGCAGCCTTAAAAGAACCCCCTTGGTATTGGCTGTTAGCCAAAATGGAACCCCAGGCTCCTGGTGTGCCTAAACCCCTGACTGCCAGAACCTGGGATTGGATGACTGCAAATGGATCACTCAAGCTGTCCTGTTCTGTTCATTCCCCTGAAACATCTGGCACTGACCACTGTTGGAAGACAAAATACTGAGCTAGTTGGACCACTGGTCTGACCCCGTATGGCCATTCTTATGTTCTTATTATTTCTCATACTGAACACAGGGCTGCCCGACAGTTTGCCCTAGGCCTCCAGTTTGTGAGGTCACCCAAAACGATGGAGTGGCTGGGCCAAATCTGAGTGGGTGGCATTGCAACCTGGCACACAGGGTCGCAGCAACGCTCAGGTTTGGTGTCCAGGGAGTAACTCGCTCACCCCGGCTGGGGCCAGATCCTATTGTCACTGCCTCTAGCATTATCGTACTGGGCCCCAGGCAATCCATCAGGCTGAGAGCCTGGGGATAGGAGTGGGGTTGGGGATACTAGTTCCATTGACATTGGGGCTGAAGCTCAGTGAGAGGCAGGACTGGGAGCAGTCTTCCAGCTCCATGCAGAGCAATGCTTCTCATCCTCATAAAGAGGACAGCAAGTCCGCAGGCCTGTGCCCTCTACCACTTATCATACAAATAATTCCTTAGACAAATTATTGCTTTGCTCATTAAAACCTGGGCACAGACCCTCTTTTCCCTTTCTGTGGCTGACAAATATATTGTCAGCTTCTCTACTTGTACCCAAACAAAGAGACAGACTCAAAAAACTCCCACTGGTACCTCAGTTCTAGTTCCTCTCTCCTCTCATACACAGAGCCCAATAAAAGAGAGTGATAAAACTGACAAACCAAGATACCCTATCACTGTTCTTCCTCCTGCACGCTTCATTTTCCTTCAAAAAGAAGGTGAATCAGAAAGGTCAGACAATGAGACCCAGGCCACGTTTTCCAAGGGGAATTTTATTAAATGAGTTAGAAAGATCATAAATACCAGACAAAACTTAAAGGCCAAGATCAAAGGATGAAAAATACTCTAAAATCAGGAAGAAAGGGAAACATTTGCCCTCTACCAGTTAAAATGAATGTAAGCATTCCACTTCTCTTTCAATCAGCATATAGTCAAAACACAGTGAGATTCCTTGGCTAAACAGAAGGGATGCAACATACAGAGTATGGAATATTACAATATTCCTAGGAACAAGTCTCATTAAATTGATCTTCCAAAAACTGAGCATTGATTTCTTTCCTAAAGTTCTAAAAGCAGAAAAAGCACTAACAAAGATTCATGAGACGTCCGCTGCATCTACATGTTTTTCCAGGGGCTGCCTTTGTTGGGCCTAATAATCTCACACAATGTCACTGCCTAAAATATGTATTACACATAATTCTAGCATTTATCTTCATGACTGGTCCTAGCGAGGCCCTTGTTTTCAGATATACTTATGAGTGAGAAGACCAGAAAAGCTCCCAGTCAGAGGAGATCTGCTTTCACAGAGCTCTATTCTCAACATACTCCCAAAACTTCCCAGTGACTACCTGGAACATCATAGACTCCAAGGCCAGAAGGGACCCTTGTGATAATTTAGACTGACTTCCTATATAATACGGGTCATAGAACTCCCTCAAAATAATTCCTAGAGCAGATCTTTTAGAAAAAAATCCCATCTTGATTTAAAAATGGTTAGTGATGGAGAATCCGCCACAGCCCTTGGTAATTGTTCCAAGGTTTAATTACTCTCACAGGTAATTAAATTAAAAATTTACATCTTATTTCTAGTCTGAATGTGTCTAGCTTCAACTTCCAGCCACTGGGTCGTGTTATACCTTTCTCTGTCAGATTAAAGGGCCCATTATTAAATATTTGTTCCTCATGTAAGTACTGATAGACTGTAATCAAGTCACTCCTTAACCTTCTCTGTGTTAAGCTAAATAGATGGAGCTCTTTGAGTCTATCACTATAAGGCATGTTTTCTAATCCTTT
Source organism: Dermatemys mawii (assembly GCA_007922305.1). NCBI lineage: Eukaryota > Metazoa > Chordata > Testudines > Dermatemydidae > Dermatemys > Dermatemys mawii. Next base: position 2,394,970 of record ML677379.1, read on the forward strand.
AACAATTCTTGTAGCTCTTTTCTGAATTATCTCCAATTTCTTAACATCATTCCTGAAATGCGCATAGCAGAACTGGACAAAGTATTCCAGCAGTGGTTGCACCAATGCCAAATACAGGAGTCAAATAACTTCTCTACTCCTACTTGAGATTCCCCTTCTCATCCATCTGTGGATCACATGAGCCCTTTAAGCCACAGTGTTGCACTGGGGGGCTCATGTTCAGTTGATTATCCACTCTAACCCCCAAATCCTTTTCAGAATCACTGCTTCCCAGGATAGAGTCCACCATCCTGTAAGTATGGCCTACATTCTTTATGCATACATTTAGCTGTATTAAAACGTGCATTATTTGTTTGCACTTAGTTTACAAAGCAATCTAGAAAGCTGTGTATTAATGACCTGTTGTTTTCCTTATTTACCACTCCCCCAATTTTTGTGTCATCTGCAAACTTGAACAGTTATGATTTTATTTTCTTCCAGGTCATTGATACAAATTTTAAAATGCAGAGGGCAAGAACAATCTCTGGAGGGTCCTACTAGAAACACACCAGCTTGATGATGATTCTTCACTTAACAATTACATTTTGAGACTTATCAATTAGTAAACTTTTAATCTCTTTAATGTATGCCGTATGCATTTTATATCATTCTAGTTTTTCAAAATGTTAGGTGGCATGAAGTCAAATGCCTTGCAGAAGTCCAAGTGTATTACATCAACAATATTACCTTTATCAACTAAACTTGTAATTTCATAAAAAACCTAGTTTGAAGGCATTGATTTTCCATAAACTCATGTTGATTGGCATTAATTGTATTACTCTTCTTTACTTCTTTATTAATCAAGTCCCATATCAGCTGCTTCATTAACTTGCCTGGGCTTGATATCTGGCTGAAAGGCTTTTAATTACCTGGGTCATCCTGTGTTACTCTTTTAAAAATATTATCACAACTTTAGCTTTCTCCCAGTCTTAGAACACTGGGGAAGTTCCAGAAGACTTATTGAAAATAAACATTAATGGTCCAGTGAGCTCATCAGCCAGCTCTTTTAAACTCTTGGATGCAAGTTTATCGGATCTGGGGATTTAAAAATGTCTAACTTTAGTAGCTGCTGTTTAACATACTCCTGTCATACTAGTGAAATGGAAAGCATGTTACCATCATCATATGATGGGACTACATCCATCTGTTTTTTTTAATACAGAACAGAAATATTTATTGAATGCCTCTGTCTTTTCTGCATTATTATCGATAAATATACCACTTCTATATAGTAATGGACTACCACCATTGTCAGGATTTGTTTTGTTCCAAATATACTTTTAAAATATCTTCTTGTTGTCCTTAACACTGCTAGCCATCAATTTCTTCTTGTGTTCCTTTGCTTCTCTTATCAGTTTTCTACAATTCCTATTTTCTGATTTATATTTATTCCTATCCACTTCCCCTTTCTTCAATTTGCTATACATTATTTTTTAAAATTTTGTATAGCTGCCTTCACTTCCCTTCTAAAGAAGGTCAGTTTTTTAACTAATATGGCTTTAGTCTTCCATTGTAGCTTTTTGGACATCTAGTCAGTAGAAAAGCTACTCTGATTAAGTCAGCAACACATCCATGTTATCTAGGAAACAATGTAGTTTGAAATCATATGCAAGAATTTGGATAAAATTCAAAAATGGAGGAGGGGGTAGAGAGAACAGTGTGCAAACAAATGCTGCTAAAATTCACAATACCCTAGAGTTCCAAGAGCAAAGTAAAGGTTAGTTCATGCAGCTGCATTAGACAACATTTTCACAGCCTATAAAGCAAGATCATACTGTACCTTGCCACCATAACACCAGGTTTCCAAATTTCTCAAATCATGACTCTCCTGAATCCATACATCAGCCACAAATTTTCAACATGGAATTTAAATACAGTTCTGCAAACTCTGTTAAAGTCAACATTTGAACTATTTCAAGTAATAACTTTATATTTATCAAGACTAAAAGGTACCCTCTTCACAGCCTTGACACCAGTCAGAAAAGTATCTGAATTACCAGCCTTGTCTGGATCAAATCTGATCTTTCATTAAGATCCTATCATCTTAATCTCACTAAAGGGAGTTATACCACTTTCCACAGGTCTCAGGATGTAATTCTTCATTCTCTTCCAATTCCAGTCACATGCAAAAACAAAAAAAAAGACATGGCACATGCTGGAATTCAGGAGGTTAATGAAGTTCTAAACAGTGGGAAAAATCTGTGAGAAAAATATTCTGCCTGCTTGTATTAGTGAGAGAAACAAAATATCAACAGTTTATAGTTTGGTGTAAACTGTGTTTAATACAACTCACACACCTTAAAAGCTTGTGATTCAGAATATTGCAATCACATGAAGAAATGAGGCAAACTATTCCAGATCCAGAGCTTCTGCTCCAACTGGGAAATTAGCATGACATATCATGAAATTCTTTGGCAATTGGTAACATTTTCAATGTAATTGACTTTCAGTAGGATTTAGGAGTCTAAGCCACTTAGGCACTTTTGAAAGTTTTACCTTGAGTCTCCAACCTGGGGTGACTCAGAAAAATAAACAACCAACCACTCCCCCACACTCTTTTAAAAAAGAGCCCCTTTTTTTTTAGGCTTCCTTCCTTGTCTCACATCACTATCTACATTCCAATAATGATGGCTGTCAGACTTGAACCTTGACAGAGAAAGGAAAATACTCTCTCTAAGTCATTTTTTCATATGGGAGTTTGTGTCCTAAAATCCAAACTGTGGCAAAATTTGTGCTTATACAAATGTAAGCAGAGTCTGAATGAGCTCTCCCCTGAGATCTAGTGGTGAGCTATGGAAAGACTTCAGAAGTTGATCTTGTTTGCATGGACACACCTACACACCCTGCTTAGGTGCTAAGCATGATGAGATTGCTTGCCTAAATGATCACTTGTGGCTGGTGTTAGAGCCTCAGTCTCCTTGTTATTGGGGAAGGAGTAATAAAGGATTGTTATCCTTGTGTGAAACGAGGGCAGCAGAGCTGTACCTGGCTTACACCAACGGAGGGACTCACTCTCAGCTTAACAGCACTTGGTAGACAGGGCACATGGTTTTCAAAGCTCAATGAGTGAGAGGGTGGGGTGTGAGTTATATGTGTTAGTTGTTGTATAATACATGAGCTACTTTAGACTCAGTGGAGAGTCTTGTACTCCTCAGAGCTGAAATCACTAACAGCTTGGTTTAAGGATTAGCCCTATTTTAGGACTGTGTTTATTGCAAGAGATTACCCAGTATATAGCAGCAGTGAGGTTTTCCCCCTAACAGCTGAAATCATTGAGAGTTGTATTAAACTGGGGACTCTGAAGATGTCTTGGTGAGTAATCAGCTGGGTAGCTGGCAGAGAGGGCCAGAGCAGAGCCCTGCTGAGAGGCATGGCAATCAGCTGTTGGGGTGATGAGCGAGGGCATGTAAGGTGTCTCCTTACCATGCCCTCTGCAAAGAGTGGGAGGTGAATGGTACAGATGAAACTCTGAACTCTGGGACTGCACTTGCTAAAGATAGCAACTGTGAGTTGGGTACAGAGGGGGGACAGGACCCCCTCTGCACAGGGTGAGAGGTGAACTCTGTGGATGAACCTCTGAACTCTGGGGCTGCATGGGCCAAGGACAGCACTTGTGAGTGGGGTACAGAGAAGGGATGGGAACGTTAAAGGGACTTTTAGGTTGCTAGACTTAAGAACCTGACAGGAAATGGACACTGCCCAACTTCCTTGGGGGTGGGTTGGTTGCTGATAGTTTATGAACCCTAGTTGTGATGTTTTCCCAAATTAATATTAAATTACTTCCCTCCTTTTATTAAAAGTTTTTGCTACACTCAGACTTTGTGCTTGCAAGAGGGGGAAGTATGAAGGCAGAGCCACCGCTAGTAGAAACACAAAAGGGTGGCATGGTATGGTATTTCCACCCTTACTTCTGTGCTGATGATGATAGGGTGCTGCCTTCAGAGCTGGGCCCTTGTCCAGCAGCCACCAGGCTCAGGCCATCCAGCTATGACGGTGGCACAGAAGTAAGGGTGGCAATACCATGATCTTGTGATCCCTGCCTCCCCCCACCCCCACAACTTCCTTTTAGTTCAGGACACCTAATTTGAGAAACACTTGTCTCTCTGTGAACTCTGCATAGTATAGAACAAAAGGACACAAAAGACCAGATTTCATGGGGGGAGATCAGATTTCATGGTTCATGATGTGTTTTTCATGGCTATGAATTTGCTAGGGTCCTACATATATAGAATGGAGTTGTGATGGATGAGGGCTGTAGCCCTACCTAGCACTGTACACTACAAGGGTATACGTGCCCGTGCACATGTACATTTGCTAGGCTGCTGGAGACGTTAACTCCACTTAGAATATATTTCTTCTCTTGATCCCATTTTCCCCTTCTTGCCATCACACAGAATGATGCAACATAGCATCACCACATAGCAGTGAGAGCTGTGATGGCAGCTCCTTTTCCTGTTTTGAACTACTGTAATGGCAGTGCTGCACATCAGCATACAGCTTACTCTTTGTACAGACCAATTTAAAATACAATCATTCCAGTTTCTCAAACTGGTTTTTGGATTAAAGACTTGGATTATTGGGAGGCAGATCTGTAGGTTGGACCAAGGCTCCCAGGGACAGGATTATGAATCCATGTTCTGAACATACAGAGGTGCAGGAATTCAGGGTCACAGAATTCACACAACAGTAGCTCCCAGGCCATTTATGCTAGACAATGAAAATACCTTTCTATTATTCTCAGACCTGTGATGCTGAGGTCCTGCTCCCCTGAGTACAAGGTACTCTGGGACAATGACAGCACTCCTGACACTCCCCACTACCCGGCTCTTAGGACAACTCAATGCAAGGCGGGACTGCAAACGGACTCTCTTGGGAAAGCTGGGATGGATGCATAGGACCTAGGGGAGGGGGTCATGCCCCCCACACCCCTGGGCTTCAAGTGGTTTCCATTGTATACAGGGTTTATTTGGTTCAGTGTCTCTCAGCACCCTCCCCCCCACCCACTATATATATAGAGAGAGAGAGCGCGCTCGAGAGGCTGTGGGGGGGTGTGTCTCTGTCTGTCCCTCCCGCTTCATCCCCCGGTCCAGCCCCTTTGACTCGCGGGGCGGGAATCGAAGCTGAGGCCGCGTGTCGCGGACGGAGAACCCCGCTCCACCTCCTGCGTGCTCAGGTTGGAGGTACCCCAGTCTCTCCTCCAATTAGGTGGTGGGCAAGTCTGCCGGGCTCTCTCCTCCAATGGGGGACCAGGCTCCGCTACAGAGGCGGTGTCAACCGGTCTTTGGCCCAATCAAAGTGGAGAATCTCCACTGACGGACGGCTCGCTCTACTTCCCCCCCACCTAACGTCTCGGGGGCGGTGCCTGCGCGCCCCTTCTCCAATGAGCGGGGCGACGCGGCATTGCCCCCCTTCCCAGCATACATTGCTGCGAACGGCCGCGATGAGCGACTCCATCCGGGTCCTGGGCGCCGCTCCGGGTCAGCCTGCAGCAGGTAATGGGGCTGCGGCGCCGCCATTGCTCGCGGGGCAGCGCCCGGGTAGAGGCTTCCGGGGAGGCCGGGCCTAGGGAGAATCGGGGCTTCCCGGCGGTCGGGGGGCCTGAGGCCCGGCCGCAGGGAAGGAGCGAGGCTCCGCGCGGAAGAGGCCTGCACGGGAGCGGTGCTGGCTGCACGCCGGGCTCGCTCTAGCGGCTGCCTCCTCGGTGGGAAGCAGCAGCAGGGCCGTGTCCTCGTTTGGCGCCTGCCTGCGGTGCGCGAGCGCGTGCGTGGGGCGGGCTGCACCACGGCTTCCTGCCGGGGGCAGCGGGGCCGCGCTCGTCCATGGCGCTGCCGCCGCCGCGGGTGGGGGGTTTCAACCGTCTCCCTCCGCTCACGTGTTCATGCATTTAAGATTTTTTTTCACCCTCCTCCCTCCTCCTCAGACTAACTGGAAGCCCGGAAGTTCCGCCCCCGGACGTTGCTGATTGGCTATATAGTTTCCGTTCCCGGGAGTGATAGGCTGCGGGGACTGTTAGCGGCTGGGAACGTCATTTCCGCTATCAAGTTTGTAGGCAGGGGAGACCTTGGCGGGGAGGGGGTGCGCTCTCCCCCCGAAACCCTCCGGACACACTCAGCAGCCGCACGGGGGCGATCGGTGTCTTGAGCCGCCCATCCCCGCTTTGCTCCCGGCCCTTCCCGAGGAGACTGTCCGCTTTGCCTCCTTAATGGCGCGGGGAGGCAGGTGAGCCCCAGCTCCTGCCGCTGTGCGGGGAACCCGGCATCCCCAGTGTCCTTGGCCGAACTCGCTCGTGTCGGGCGGCAGGAGGCCGCTGTTGCTGGGATCAGCAGGGAGGGCACTTCGCAGCCCATAAGCCCCGGTGGGATGGAGTAGCTGGGAAAGCGAATGTGAAAATCTTCGCTGAGGTGTGTTACACTGCAGTGCCCTTTGAGCAGGTAACGGACTGTTAATGCGATTTATCTGTGGTTAGGCTTCAACAGATGTGACCAAAAATGTTTGAGGCTTTGAAACTGCTGCTACGACCTGCAGGTATCGACAGCTGTGACTCTGATTTAAAACAGACCTAGTAAAAAAAAGGTGCTTCTGCTTGGCAACTGAATTCCACGCTTAAGTGCCTTGCACTTTGGGCTTTATTGTGTTTCATATTTAAGCGCTGGTAGTTTGAGTCATGTTTAGGCTGCAGCTATTATGCACAGGTGCTTGTACCTAATACCAATATAAATGATACATTCTAGATTGTGAGTAGTTTTCAGTTGAATTATGGATTGCTGCAATATAGGTACCAGTTATCATACAGTCTGCTGTTTATACTGGCTGCTATAACTTTCATAAACATTTGGATTATGTTCAACTGTACAGAGAAGAGCCACACTATACAGGCGAGTCACGTCTTACATAGGGGTTACATTCCGTGGTCAGTGCGTAAACCGTGTATGGTCAAAACTCCTTGAGCTTAATGGTGGGCAGAATCACCTGCCCTATGGATACAGTTTTTAAATTTTTTTTCTCTGCCAACTGCATAAAGCTGAAATCGCGCATGTTAAATGCACTTAAGATGGACTCACCTGTAATTCTAATTTATTCAAGAACAAATGTTCACAATGACATGTGTGATACTGCAGTTATAAGACTACTGAAATGGATTAATGCTCCTTTTTCCTTTCCTGCAGCTGGGGAAGGCGGAGTTTCAAATTGATCAGACACCTATTACCCAGAGGCTGCAAAATATTGAGCCCAGGAACAAAGTACTGAGGAAGTACACTGGTGAGAATTCAATGATCAGTTAGTGGGAGCTTGGTTCTGCACATGGATACTGTACTTGAAGATTTGGCTCTTCATTTTAGTTGTCTTTTGGTAAATAGGTATCTAGTGAATTTTGGAAGCCCTGTGTATGAGTAGGTTGGTGGAAATGCTGAGGAGTATAAATTCAGAGAGGCAAATAGAGTATTGATATTTTTTTATTTTTTTTAACTGTTTTAACTTTTACTGAGAGTGTAAAAATTGACTTGATCTGTAAATATCTACATGAGGACTAAATACTTGCCAATGGACTTTTCAGTTTACAGAAAGTTGTATGATCTCATGTCTGGAAGCTGAAGCTAGATAAATTCTGAATGGAAATAATAGGGTAATTTAAGAGTTGAAAATATTTACCAAGGGTGGTAGTCGATTATTCATCACTGGGAATTTTTAAATCAAGACCGGATTTTTTTTTTATTTATTTTTTTTTTTTTTTAATGTTCTAGGATTTTGGTTGGGGAGGGGGAGTTCTGTAGCCTGCAACTAACAGGAGGTTACACTAGATAGATGATCACAAAAGTCTGTTCAGATCTTGGACTCAAGGCATCTGTGAAACCAGTAAGAGGTAAAGCCAGAGAGAGACACTAAGTTGTGGTGTTAAAAACGTTGAATGATTTACATTTTAAATACATAAATAGCATGTAGCTTTTGCAAGAACTGCAGTGGTACAGGGTAACTTTCATCTAGGTTAGTAGTTGTCAGTTACATTTTTAGTCTGTTAAAGGCTAGAGTGCAAAACAACATTGTACCAAGTAGGTCTTGCCATTACCTTCTATTAGCTTAGCATAAAATACTTAAATTTGTGGTGCATTCTATTTACATACTACTAATTTTCTTGAATTGCTTAATCTTCAGATCTCTCTAAGGTTTTTTAATCTATTGTAAGTGTAAATTAATTCCCTCTGACTCAAGGTCATCATAGCCCCTTTCCCCCATTTATAACTCATTTCTCTATAAAATTGATCTTCTTGGGAAAGCAGATCTATTAGACAGATTTACTCTTATCCAAGAAGTGTCATGAGAAATAAATAAAATGCTAAAAATTTGCTAGTTTGAGTCTTCTTTAAAAGAATCCAACTAGGGTATAAATATACATTAGTGCCTAAAGAATAAAATTGACCATGAAAAATCGGATCAAATTCTGCTGGGGGTTTGAGATAGCATTTGTTGGGCAGAATTATAATTTTTTTGTACTTCAAAAGCATTTAATGATTTTATTTAACTTCTGATTCTTTACAGTAGAGGTGAATGTATCTTAAAATTCCAAGATACAAGAAAAAAATCCAATGTTTAGTAATTGGGACTTCACTTTAACAGATCTTTAATAAATGGTTCCTATAGTCAAATATGGCTTGATCTGTTTGTCAGAACATTTTATATATTGATGGTTAATTAACTTTTGGTGTAGGCTTGTTTAGGCATAGTATCCAGAAGATGCCATTCATGAAGTATTATCTTCCCAAGTTCTCAGTTTATTCAAATCTGATTACAATAAGTATTACTTGAAGAATGATTACTGAACAACCATTTAAAATTGTCATAGTGGAGGTCTTGTAATTTTAAGACTGAAAATTGATCAAGTTTGCTAAAGATTGTACTTAAGCTGTTTTATCATCCTATTCTAGCCCTGATTTTGAAACACTAGTTTAAAGGGAGCTTCTAAATTATTTAGGACTTCATTTTATAGTACTTTGATGTATAATGTGCTAATTAACACACGTTTTTTATATTGGATGTTATCCTGCTATCTGTATGAAGAGCATACAAATTAAGAAGGTACATAGGTTACTTGAAAAGACTAAAATGTAATTACTTTCATGTGAAGGTTGGAGAGGATTGGTACAATAATTGAGTACTTACACAACTTTACAGAGCAGTAGAAATCATTTTTGTTTTAGCTACCATTTGACAAATGCCTTCTACTTTCCCCTTAAATTTTAACTAGTAGTTGGAAGATCCCTTTGTGTTTTGAAGTATCTTAGAAAATTTACAAGAGATTCCAAGAGTTGTAAAGATGAATAGAAAAGTTAAATTGTCTTACGGGGTGCTGCACCTTTAGCTGAAAACTGAAATCAGTGAGAGTCAAGCAGTTGAGTACCTCTGTGAATCCCACTTAAATGTCACAAATAAAACGAGGAATACTTGTGGCACCTTAGATACTAACCAGTTTATTTCAGCATCAGCTTTTGTGGGCTATAGCCCACTTTATCAGGCTATAGCCCATGGAAGCTTATGCTGAAATTAACATTTTTGTTCTCTAAGGTGCCACAAGTATTCCTTGTTTTATTTATGGATACACACTAACACGCTGCTAATCTTAAACCTTAAACTTCACATTTTGTTAAACCTTTAATTATTCAGCCTTCTAATCAGTTTATATTGACACCTGAAATTAACATAGGAAAAGTGTGAGACAGCTGCTGTTAATGAGAACAAATCAACTATTTTTCTCAGGTGTTAATCCTCACAGAAAAACACTAGGAAAACATAAGGATGCATGTGGACATCTTGTTAAATGTCTTTTTTTAAAAGAATGACACCTTAATTTTGATTCACGTATAAGTCCAGCTCATGCTTTTCCTTTTTATTAAATTTCTCCCTTAATAAGCCACCCTCTGAAAAGCATATCAGGTTGTGGATTAAATATCAGAAGTACACAATTGATATTTGATATAATGAAGTAAACATTCCTCTTCAAGGGAGTACATAATATCATAATGGAAACATGCGTAATAAAACAGACATTTCAGGGGGAATAAACAACTGATACTCTAAGTGTTCTGTGAAAGACTGGTTCAGAATGCTGTAGTTCTTCAGCTTATCAAAAAAGAAAATGGCCAACTTCTGTTCAGTGAAAGACTGTATTGCTATAGCAGTTGACTCGAAAAGATGGGGAGATTAACTTATGTAAGTGGTTTATGTAAAAATTGGGCAACAGTTTGGAGTGGTTGTAGATAGAAGAAACAATGGTTTGTTCTATACTTTTATTTCAGTTATGTTAAATATGTTGTTTACAAATTAAAATGTATGTTCCAGCATCAGCACTGCGTGCTCAACCTGGTATCTAATTGGTTCTTTTGGCTATATACAAAACCTACCTTCAGTAGTTTATGGTCTTGGAGTTAGGAGTAGCTGGTGATTTTGAGACAGCAGATGAAACTAGATTGCTGCTTGCAGGCTTGCTGTTGTATTGCTAGACAAATCTATGACCTGTAGGCGCTTCATGTCTGTAAAACAGCCTCGACCACTGTCTTTCACAGAACAATTAGAGTATCACTTGCATCCATTTTACAGATGGTAAAATGAAGTACAGATTAAATGACTTGAAAGTTACACCGAAAGTTATTAGCAGAACTGTTTGACTAGAAGGCGGGATTCGTTCTTCGAACCTTGATTATATTGCGTTTAAGTAAACTAAGCAAAGATTTGGACATCAGGGTATGTTGTGTACTTTTCTGACCTTAGCATTATCACTTGTACGTGAAATTATTACAGATATTTAGGTTGTCTCATTTTGTCTGAAGTGATTTGATCTATAGCATGCTGTGGACAGGCAGCATGTATCAATATCTGGCCAACAGATTATTTACTACCCTAGAAGTAATACATTGAAGTTAACAGCTTTTTAAAGTTTGTTGGGTACAGTAGGCAATAATGACTTTCTAATTTTGTTTTTGTAAATCTTTTATCTCCAAACATGTCTAGTACCACTGGGAGGTACCTCTCAGTTCTTGAGAGAGAGACCTCAATATCAGATATTCCTGTTTACTTCTAATTTCAGTGAATAATTGTAATGTAAATGCTTTGATACAGTCACTTTGAGCCATTGATTTAAAACAGATTTAGGCTTTGTAAATCTATTTGAAAACTTGTGCTATTGAAACTACTTCAAAAATCATTTGCTACATTATAAATACTGTAAAGAACCACTAGTTGCAGAGTGTTTTGAATTGTACAAAACTAACTATGGCAAAAAAGTGAAAATTGTTGTCCTGATCTTGTAAACTCTGAAGCAAATACGTAAATCTATTCACAATGTGTAGTCCAATTGTCTTCAATGGGACTATTCAGGCTTAAAGTTAAGTATGCTTCTGCACACTTACACACAATCTGAAGGAAGTCAGATGGGACCTGGTGTGCAAATGAGTCCCTGTGGCATTGGGAAGAGTGGCTGGATTTGTAGGTAGCCCAGCTCGGGTTCTACCATAGCTATGAATGCCTCGGGAATGGAGGTTGTTTGTAACTTTGAAATGTTCATAATGGAACATAACATTAGGGTAGTTTTTTCAAAAGCTTACAACTGAACGTTGACTTAATACTACTTTGAAACTTTACTGTGCAGAAGAAAAATGCTGTTTTCCCTTTATATTTTTTAGTAGTTTATGTTTAACATAGTACTGCATTGTATTTGCTTTTTTCCTCCTCTGCTGCTGCCTGATTGGAACCAGAAGTGTGCAAATGAGGGGAGTGGGTGACTGGTCAGTTCATTACTCTGGTGTTTAATTCTGTGGTTTTAATATATTGTAGAGTTGCTTCTTTAGAGGAGATTTGGGACTGAAATTAAAGCCTAGATTGGAAGTTTAGAACTCTTTTCTAGTGGGAATCCTACTGGGCTGGTGAAGACTAGAATGCCCTGAATTCACTTCTGCTGACTACTGCAGCCAAAATGGGGAGCTCTGGTACTTTGGTAGATTGTCCTGGATCGCCACCTGGTGAAGCTGTATGCAGGGGAAAAGCAACACCTGGTGACCACAGACAACTCCCATTAGAGCAGAGTAATGAGCAGTAAACTTGCTCTTTGCACCCTGTTGGTCCTCTATGAAAATATAAATGAATCCGTTTTATCTTATTCAGTATAGTACCATACTTGTTCACTTCTATAGTTGATTATTAAGTGAAATTCAAATTCCACAGGTCTTATTTCAGTGAATTTAAAATACTATAACTAGGGGTACGTCTGTCTATACTACCTACTGTATTGGCAGGTAGCAATCGATCCATTGGGGGTCGATTTATCACGTCTAGTCTAGACACGATAAATCCATTCACGAGCGCTCTCCTGTTGACTTCTGTACTCCGCCGCTGCGAGAGGTGCAAGCGGAGTTGACGCGAGAGTGGCAACAGTCAACTCAATGCCATGAAGATGCCATTGTAAGTGGATCTAAGTACGTCGACTTCAGCTACGTTGTTTTTGTAGCTGAAGTTGCATATCTTAGATCAATTCCCTCCTTTCTATGCCCCCAGCCAATGTAGACCAGGCATGAATGTGTCAAGCGCTACTTGAATACAGAATTCTATATTGCACTGCTCTTTTAAAAATGCCACAGTAGTTCGAATTAGGAACAGTAAATTCTAAGACTCTCCCTAGGAAAAAGAAACTGGAATTTATAGAAACTATTTTGGAATAAAAACAGAGACTTAATCCACAGCTTCACCCATCAGAGGATTAAAAGGTGCTGGGATTCTAGAAAGCAGAAAAAAACTGTTTATAAATTAAAGTCCAAAAGACAGGTTTTTCATAAATCTTAATAAAGTTTATTCTTAAAAGGCCACTGAAATCCATTTACAATCCATTTTGAAAACATGGACCTTATTTTAGTATCTTGAATGGTGCATATTTATTTTCACAACTGGATAATATAACAAACACAGGATGTTTTTCCCATTCAGATGGAAGTGAACACTGAGATACAATGGATTAAATTTATAGCTCAAAACAGCGAAGAAAATGAGTGGTGGTTGCCCTACCATTCATCTGTGGCCATTGTTGCAGCATGTAGTCAACAGCTTCTATCTTGAAGCATAATCTGATGGATAGACTATAAGACCTGGAGTTACACTGAGTGTATGTCCCACTCTGCCTAGCTGTATGATAACCAATGACCTCTTCCTCATTGGTAAAATGAGTAGAGTGACCAGATGTTGCAATTTTATAGGGACAGTCCTGATTTTTGTGTCCTTTTCTTATATAGGCTCCTATTACCCCACACCCTCTGTCCAGATTTTTCACATTTGCTGTCTGGTTACCCTACAAATGAGGAATGAATGTACTCATGCTGGTATTTGAGATTTCATTAAAGTGCATTAAGACCCTAGGACACAATGCACTCTAAAAGAGCTATATCAGAAAAATAAAACAGGGTTAGTAGAGTTTAATTTCATTACATCCTTGTTCGGGTATGGTTTGTCTGACCTTAAACTTCATACCAAAAAGTGCCTGTATGGGGAAAATGTTTTCTTATATTGAGTTGAAAGCAATTACAGGCACTTGTGTATTGAGGAACAGCAAGCTAGTCTAGTGATGGAGAAGGGAAATGATCTGCAGCCTCCCAATTTCTTGTAACAAGTTAATATGGAAATTTTTGTAGCAACAGAAATAAAACTAAAGCAGAGCCTTGCATGCTTTTTATGGTTGCCAATATGTTGTCTTCTGTCATACAAAATTATGAAAATGCGACACTGGTTTCAACAACATTTACAATAGACACTTCCAAAAGTGTCTACTTCGTGTAGGAGAGTCAGAGCAGTTTTACTGTTTTAAAGTTTGTTTTTGGTATGCTGTGTTGCTGCCATGTCAACACTTATGAACAATTTTAGAAGCATTTAAAACCATAAATAGCTTTGGATTTTAAGGGTGTAGTGTAGAAATTTAGACCTGCACTTTTGCAGATTTGTTAGGCATCTTAGATTTCATTAAATCCACTGGATTTGCTGTATGAGTGAGTGATAGAGGGACAGCTTCAGGCTACACCTGTTTCTGACACAGTTCACCTCACAGGCATCAGCAAACTTTGTCTTGGATACAAGCTACCTTTGTACAGCTCTCTGGTTGCTAGCGAAAGCTCATATGGAAAAGCAAAGAATCTCATGAAAAGGTTTTGTTAGTCTTTCTGCACATTTTTTTATTTCACATCTGACTGCAGGATCTTTGCCTAAATAAGTTTGTGCCCAAGCTGCATAATAGCTTCTGATCTTGTTCCAGTGTCACTGTTCAAATTTATTTCTGTCTTGGGAATTGGGACCAACAGCTTATGCCCATCTGTGCAATGAAATACTTAAAAATTAAATTATGATAGGCATAAGGTTCATGAAACCATGTCTGGTGTTTGTTAGTTCAGGGTAGAATCTTAAAAGCAATCCACTAAAATTCATTCTTAATATTTGTACAAAGGAAGGTACAGCATTGAAGAATTTTGGGAATATTTTTTTGCTTTTATGTTTGCTGTGCATGGCGGGGCAGATGTCGTCAGTTTGTATATAAACACAGGTTGTATTTTTTTTTAATGTGTTGGGAGCTCTTCTATTAAGGCTTTGTTTTGAAAACTTGTCTGAGAATCTTACATTAAACTTGGGAAGAAAATCTAGTAAATGAATAGTATTTGAACTGTCCAGAAAGCTGCACTGCTAAATACTTATTTCAGGCTAATTGTTCTTCCAAATATAAATCAGCTTTACTCCCCAGTTTCCTGTTTTCAAGTTACCTTTGCCAAGCAGTGGATTCTAAATCATACATTTCTGCCTGGCACGCATTTTGATTTAGGTTTTTTTCCCTCCCCCCAAACTTGTTCAGGATCATGGTTAACTGAAGTGCTAGTGTGGACACTGGCTTCAAGTTTACATCCTACTGAATTAGTACATCTTGTTTAACTTTTTAAAAAGTTAAGTACATTTAAGTTGCTTTTGGAGAAACAAGTTGAACTAATATTGTAGAGCCAAGAGGGGTCCAATCAGGATCAAAGCTATATTGTGCTGCATGCTGTACATCAAGGTAGTCGCTGCCCCCAAGAACTTAATCTGAGATCTGCAGTGCAATATTTGGTGAGCAAATTGTTAAAGCAGCACTTTCATGCTGTTAGATTTAAAGTTAGCACTTAACTGCCTTATGCTGTAGATTATAGGCATAAAGCTCTTCTACTAATACAACTAGGAAAATTGGCTGAAGAAAGCCATGCCTTGCAGGTTTCACTGTTAATTCACAAGAGGCATAAGTGATGTAGATGTGTATGTAAGATTTCTGATAGACTGTCTTCTACTTTCAGATTTGAGATCACATCTATGGAAGAAGATTGTAATTAACTCATTTTTAAAAGAAAATTGAGTTTTAGATACCTTTCTTGCTCTGCATCTTGATGTCTATCCAGAAGTGAAGTCTTCAGAGCCCCTAATGGTTGGTATAATTTTTAAAAAGTCTGAGATCAAAATCTTTCTAATTAACTTGTTGATTGGGGAAAGGGGGAAGCTTTCTCTCTGGTAAACTGTTATGTATAATATAGATGCTGTCTTGCTGCTAACTTGTCTTTGGTAAAACAACTTTCCCTCTACATCTGAACTAAGAAGATGCCTGCACTGTGGGATGAGGTAGTAGGTTGTATAGTTTTAGGGTCATACCCACAACTGGGAGATAACTATACAATCTACTGTCTTTCCTAAAGCAGCAGAAAATCATCAATGTCAGATCTTTCATTTTAAAAGCTTATTGTCCAGTTCTTCAGAACTTCTCTAGTTCAAAGGGGTTTGGGGCAGAGGAAATACATTTCTGTAGCATAGCAGAGCTGATATGCATGTCTGGATTTGTTTATCCCAGGAAAGTCAGTTTCTTTACCATTCTGATTTTCAAGTTAGATTATTTAATTCTCTTTAGGGGAGAAACATGGGTATAGAAGAATAGATTTAATCTTAACTGTATATTGCATGGGGTAACTTAAAAACTAAAGCTGTTGCATTTCTAATTAAGCAAAATACTAGTGGTGGTAATTTGGTCCCATAAGATAAAACTTCAAAGTTGAATAGCTGTGCAGCCAAGCTATGTTTCCTGAAACTTGGACTGTTAGGTACAAATTTCTCTCTCAGAGTGAGGTAGTAGATTGTATAGTTGTAGGGTAGTTATTTTACCCTGTTCAGGAGATAACTATACAATCTATTGCCTTCCCTGAGGAGTGTAAAAAAAATCTGCAGTTCCTTTGCACACTAGTTGAGCAGCCTGAGTTTACAGTTGGTGAGTGGACTTTCACTCAAGCCTGTAAAATATCAGGTGATTGAGTGGCTGGATTTACAACACTAAATGCTAATGTGACACATGCTAACATTGTATTTGGCTGCTGTGCTGAATTTCTTTAAGGTGAGTGATGTGTTGCTGATTTTATATACAAATGATCTTTCAAATGTGTTCTGTTGCATTACCAATCTTGATTTAAAGTGGTCAGACAGCCACGCAGGTTTTGA
The DNA here is from genome assembly GCA_007922305.1 of Dermatemys mawii. Taxonomy (NCBI): domain Eukaryota; kingdom Metazoa; phylum Chordata; order Testudines; family Dermatemydidae; genus Dermatemys; species Dermatemys mawii. The sequence continues at coordinate 2,411,527 of ML677379.1, forward strand.
AATTCATGGCTGCCCTAATAGCATGTAGCCCAAGTAGCCAGTAAACCAAGTGTGGGCAAATTTTTTGACCTGAGGGCCACACTGAGGTTAAAAATTGTATGGAGGGCCGGGTAGGGTACGGGTGGGAGGTCTCTGGCCCTGGCCCCTATCTGACCCTCTCCCACTTCCCATCCAACCTCCCTGTGTTCCCTGTCCCATAACTGCCCCCTCTCCTGCCCCTAATCACCCCCTGGGTCTGCACCACTATCTAAGCTCCCCGGCTCCTTGTCCCCTGACTGCCTCGACCCTATCCCTGGCCCGACCCTCTTACCATGTGGCTCAGGGCCGCTGGAGTGAGACACGCTGCCCCACTGGAGCTTGCAACCCCGCCCCCTTGCCATGCAGCTCAGGACCTCCCAGAGCCAGCCCTGCTGCTAAAATGCTGCCCCGGAGAGGTGGGCCAGAGTGCTGGTGGTGTGGTGTGCTGAGGCTCCAGGAGCGGGCTGGGGAAGGCCTGGAGCTCAGGGGCCAGATGTGGCCCATAGGCCGTAATTTGCCCACCCTGCAGTAAACTGATTTGGGAGAGATTGACATCAGCAGTACTATTGTGTATTGACACTTCACTGTCTCTCTCCAGTCCTCTCCCCAATGCTAGGGAATGAGATTGTTAGTGGTTCTCCACTTTTTCTTTGCACCTTACTAAATGGGAAGGGTAATCCCAAACAGAGCATAGGATGGCTATGATCCCCTGATGCCTGTTTTAACCTTCCTGGGGGGGTTATGAGCACCAGAAGGTTTTCTTTACCCAATAAATCTGAGCTGGTTACATTTTATTTTTAAATGGCATAGGCTCAAACTTGTTCTTTCACTGTCTACAATGGTTAGATCCTGAATAGTTTAGTTTATTGCATGAGAAAAGGAGCTACCTGATAAGTGATAATTTTAGGGGCTGTTGTGATTGAACAAGTGGTAGTGGACTTCAGGTGAAATTGATATACTGCTTCAGTCATCAAGGTTTTTAGTCTAGAGAACTTCTGTAACTGATCTACCATTCCTGACTTAAGCACTATTACCAAATATAGTGAAATAAAGCTGAAGTTATCTGGAAGTATAAATGAATGTAAAATGTCACAGTATGTGCATGTTTGAAAACAAAGTCAAAAGAAACTGCAATAAAAGTTGACAGCTGATTTCACAGTGCAGCTGCTAAATAGAAGAACTGCAGAAGAAACAGTGGGCTCCTAGGAAGAGGTAGTAGGTTGCATAGTTTTAGGGCAGGGATTTTGCTCACAAGGAGTTAACTATACAACCTGCTGCCTTTCTTAGGGCTTTATTATTACAACAGGACCATTTTGGCTCAGTCTAAACTTCTGCAGCTTTGATCTGTGAAGAAAAAACTGGTATAAGCCAAACCAATATTTGATCATATTAAGTTTTAATGAAACCAAGTGTGGCAGCAAACACTCATTCTGACAACCCATGTACAGTACTAACCTCAGGGTTGCAGCAGTAGAAGTGCTGCTTTTGAGGACAAACAGATCACATGATTTGCTCTTTGTAAAAGTGAGTGATGTGATATAGTAAGGGTCTCTCACCTTCCTTTCAAGATTAGGCTAAGATTTTCCAGCACTGAATGAAAGAGTTAAAGTATATTAATTCAAGTGACTTTTAATTCTCTTATTAGAAGTGAGGGATGTACCTCTTCTCAAAATACTCTATGAAAAAGTCTCAGGTTCCTAACGACAACTCCAATTTTAGATAGGAGTAAACATCTAAAATGGTTAAGTTTTAAAGCTTGATTTTATTAATCATGGATATTTTTAAGGGAAGAGTTGTAACCAGGTTAAAAACAAATAATGTTGAATGAATCAAACAGTGGAAGGAAGTATAGTGGTCCATTCCTGTAGATGTGTGAAAGTACAAAGTATTCCATGATTACACCCTTCAGCGTTCATTTATAGCTGAGTATTATGTATTTCTTTTTTGCAAGACTTCACCTGGGGCCAAATCTTGCAGGTGTGGAAAAGATGTCCCCCTGTTGTGTTACTTAAGGAGTAGTCAGTACTTAATTCTGTACTTTTTAAAGCATATCGTACATCTTCTGGATAAAACATCATGCCAGGAGATATTGCACTGAGCCACACTGTATTGACAGAACCAGGTTCAAGAATTTTCATTCCTGTATTTTTTTTATCTAAGCATGTATTGAGTATTTTCCATGTGACTAATTGTACTTTCTGTTGCAGATCCAATAAATTTTAAATGATTGTATGACTCTCTTTATTTAGGGGAAGAGCACCTAAATTTTCATAATGGAAAGTGAAGCTTATTGAGGTACTGCATTCTAAAGGCTAATATAAACAGCAGTGGCATTACTGAAATTAGTGGGTTTTTAAAGGAATATTTCTATTCCATAATTAGACTAGATGAAGTACAGCTTAGGTATGATCTCAAGTAAACAGGGTGGTTGATAAACTTCAGTACATATACTACACGAGCTTTTACTTCAACAGATGGTTTTTGATTGAGGAGACCTAGCTTCATGGTGCTGATCAGCATCTCTCTCATTAAAATGGAGGTTTTCACAGAGCTCATCACTGCATAATGCTCCAAGGGAACAACTCTTTGTTCATACTTACAGGCTTTGTGGCTAGCAGTCCCCTGTGTTTTCACTACATAGGGCCCTGTACTTAATAGAAGAAAGCTTTGCTAAGCAACACCCAGAACTGCAGCTAAAATGATGACTCATTAAATGTTTACAGGTTAAAGGAATATGCTCTTAATATGCTTGTTTCATCGCTTTCAGCCACCACACCTACGATGCTGATGATGTCACATGCCACAGCCGTAAAGCCCCTGTTGTGGAAAAATTGTGAACAGAACAAGTTAAACTGAAAACCTTTTAACAGGGAACTAGTTTTACAATTGAAAGTTTAAACATGCATTAAATCCATATTATTTTAATCAAGCAGCTGGAAGCACATAAGCAGAAACCCCCATGACCTAATCGGTCAGACAGGCACCCTAAACTTTGAGGGGGGAGGGAGGAGAGCCTGAATATCACCTTGCAAATATATTGAGTGCCTCCTGGAGTTTAAACTCCACTACACTGCAGCTTCTCAAACAGACAAACTGCATCAAGACTAGCAGGGGCCCAATTAACTGAAAGATAAAGGTGTGACTCTTCTGAAGGATGATTTACAGCAGAAATTGACTTTATACAAAATACTATGCAAACTAGAAGAACCACATGCTCAGTTCACTACTGATTTTTGACATAAATAAGGCCTAAATGGCTGATGGTCATGAATCTTCCACAGTTGTTTGAATAGCAGGGTAATTTATTCCCTAAAGGTCATTTAAGTTTGTTTGTTTTTTTGTTTTTTGGTCACTGCTGCTGTCTCTTCCAAAGAAAATCTGCCCCCTGTCTACTACCAGTCACTTCAGCTTTCAATGTACTGAGTTATCCATATGTTTTTGTAAGTGGCAGCAACTTAACATAATAAAAAAAGGCCTGATTTGTATCAACTTGCTAGCTGTGTGTAGTTACCAACTGAGCTGTCTTACCTTGACCATCTGTGGGATCCCCCTAGTAAGTAATAGCGACTTGTCAGTGAAGAGATTTTGTTTACTTTTTTCCATGTGTACACACGGAGTGAGAGATCCAAAGATGATGTCACAACACCAAAAGAATCCTTCCAATATAAAATACTGTAGTTAAAGTACAGGAAACACTGAAATGAAAAAAAAAAGTACTAAACAGTTGAGGCACATACCACCCATATTGAAGTGATTGTATTGGTGTGATGCTGGAAAGAATCTAATTGAGTCCCAAAAATTGAGTATACTTTCAAGTTTAATCCACATCCTAGAAGGATTGTTTCTGTCCTGTGCCCTTCCATGAGAATTGGTGTGGTCCCAGTGCTTCCTGATAGTGTGAAACTTGCAACCTGTTGAGCTTTTATAGAGAAGATACAGTACTTGTAAACATGCATACTTCACAGATTATATTTCAACTCTAAAATCACTTCTACCAAAATCTGCAGTATAAAGAGTTTAGAGCTATTTATCTATATTTTTAAAAAGACCCCCTCGCTGGTGCCTAGACAGCTCAGGCCTGCTTACTATGAATATGAGATCAATGTTCTTTTCCATGATCTACACTACTTTAGAGTGGGGGTTTCAAAGGTTGTGAGATTGACCTGTAACATCCCATGATAGGTGGGTCTCTCTCTCTCTGTAATAGTGCTACATTGTCAGTCAGGTGAAGCAGTAGAACAGGATCCCTATTTTTACATAAGGGGCTGCGGACTGTGTTTTCCATGAGGATCCCTTGACTTTGAAAATCACCTTCTACCCAGTAGGGACCATGTGTATATTTTAATTTAGCTTCTTACCCTTTTGCATTCTGCAAGGGATACAGGGGTGAAAGAAACCCTCTCTCTACTCCTTAAGTAACTTATTGAGAACATGGAGGCAGAGGCTACCACTATACCCCATTGGTCAGCTGGCTCTGTTGGAGCTGTGATAGTGATTGTTTCACGAATTGAGTACTCCTAGACACATGCCTGTGTGCCCTAGCTGAGCTTGAGAAAATTTTTGGCTTCAATAAGGACTCATGCTATGCACAGCTTTACAGATCAATTTCAAACACCTCAAACTGCAACCAGAAGACAATAAGAAGCCAGCATAGTTCCTGAAGAACAACTGCAACTGTTGTTTTTTTCCAGTCTCCTATAACAAGTAACAATGGATTTTACCCACATTTAAAAACATAAATAAATCACCTTTGGGAGAGTAAGTATAGAAAATTTCATCCCCAAAATAAAAGATTTTGGAAAGAATTTTGTATCCTGAACTATAATAGTAGACACCTGTGATTACTACTGAAGAAAACAAAACCACAAATGGAATACAATTATTTCTCTGCTATGAAGTGTTAAGGCAATAGTTATCAAAACATACCTAGAACTTCCATTTTATATTTAGACTTTTTGACAGCTAGATCAAACACTGTGATGTTCCTCTGAACTGACATGCGCTCTTGGTGCATTACTGCTATTCTGGCTGGTGCTTTTGGTAACCAGCAGACTACAGCACAATTGTTCACAGGCAGAGAACTAGATATGGGTGGTTCATCTGCTGGGTTAATCAAGCAATCTGTATAAAATATCTGGTGTAGGAAAAAACAAAGAAATATACTATTCAGACTGCAGTGCCACCTATGAAAAACCTTATAGACTTCATAATTCTTGGTAAGGATTTTTTCCATTAAGAAAAGCTTTGTGCTAAATCAGATTTATTGACATTTATCTTTTAATGGTTTATTGAAAGTCATCACTGTCTTCATGAAAAGTGAGAGTTTGATACTTGTGAAAGTATGGGATTGGACTTGGCATAGCTGTGCTTATCTCCACTGAGTGGAGAATCGACAGCCGGTGATCTATCCACCAGGGGGTCAATTTAGCAGGTCTAGTGAAAACCTGCTAAATTGACTGCTGCTCTCTCTCCCCCGTAGACTCCGGTACCCCATGGGAACCAGAAGTCTAAGGCGAGATAACGAGAGTTTATTGCGCTGTCTACACTGCACTAAGTTGACCTAAGGTACATTGACTCCAGCTATGTTATTCACATGGTTAGAGTTGCATAACTTAGGTCCATTTAGCCCCGTAGCGTAGACCTGCTCATAGACTGAGCTGGATTCCTTACACAGCTCTGCCAGTGTATCTGAACATTGAACGACTGCATTCTCTGTTATTCAATCCACTTTCCTTTTGTCCAACAGGCAGCCGTGCTAAAATGTGCGTGTAGGGAGTGTTAACTAGAAGGATGCTAGCAGAGTACTGCTGAAAGTGGCACTTTTTGCATGAAGGAAGATCACAAATGACTTGTGGTTTGGTTTATTATTTTGTGAGGTGTTTCTAGTAAACTTTTCAGTGTGCATTCTAAATCATCATCTAACCTGCCAAGGTCAGTTAAAAATTTGTTATTGCTCAAGTTATGTAATTTATGGTAGAATATCTCTTACACAAATACGAATCTAGGGTGAATTCAAAGCTGGATGGGAAAATATTTCTGCAAAAATGTAGTTTTGGAAAAAAACCACTATCCTGAATTGGGACAAAAATGCCAACCTCAAATTTTCACAGAACTGAAATCCCACATTATTCTGTTTCAGAAACACTGAAATATGGAGTTTCCAAAATGAAAATGTGCTCCCTAGGATCCCTGGCTGCTCATCTGTTTAGTATCATCTGCAAAGTTTGCAGATGATACTAAACTCAAAATAGTTAAGACCCAAGCAGACTGTGAAGAACTTCAAAAGGATCTCTCAAAACTAAGTGATTGGGCAACAAAATAGCAAATGAAATTTAATGTGGATAAATGTAAATTAATGCACTTTGGAAAAAAATAACCCCAACTGTACATACAATATGATGGGGGCTAATTTAGCTACAACTATTAAGGAAAAAGATCTTGGAGTCATCGTGGATAGTTCTTTGAAGATGTCCATGCAGTGTGCAGCAGCGGTAAAAAAAGCAAACAGGATGTTAGGAATCATTAACAAAGGGATAGAAAATAAGATGGAGAATATCTTATTGCCCTTATACAAATCCATGGTGTGCCCACATCTTGAATACTGTGTACAAATGTGGTCTCCTCATCTCAAAAAGGATATACTGGCATTAGAAAAGGTTCAGAGAAGGGCAACTAAAATGATTAGGGGATTGGAACGGGTCCCATATGAGGAGAGATTAAAGAAGCTAGGACGTTTTAGCTTGGAAAAGAGGAGACTAAGGGGGGATATGATAGAGGTATATAAAATTATGAGTGGCATGGAGAAAGTGAATAAGGAAAAGTTATTTACTTGTTCCCATAATAGCAGAACTAGGGACCACTCATTGAAATTAGTGGGCAGCAGATTTAAAACAAATACAAGGAAGTTGTTCTTCACACAGCGGCCAGTCAACCTGTGGAACTCCTTGCCTGAGGAAGCTGTGAAGGCTAGGACTATAACAGGGTTTAAAAGAGAACTGGAGAAATTCATGGAGGCTAAATCCATTAATGGCTATTAGCCAGGCTGGGTAAGGAATGGTGTTCCTAGCCTCTGTTTGTCAGAGGGGGGTGATGGATGGCAGGAGAGAGATCACTTGATCTTTATCTGTTAGATTCACTCACTCCGGGGCACCTGGCATTGGCCACTGTCGGTAGACAGGATACTGAGCTAGATGGACCTTTGGTCTGACCCAGTATGGCTGTTCTTATCTGGTAGGCTGCAGTGGATATGGGGACACCGGAAACCCTGACAGCTGCCAATGAATGTAGTGATTGTCTCATTGCTGCCCATCACTGACTAGAAGTTGTGAAATTGACCAGACTCTGTTCAAGCTAAGCATCTTGTCAGTTTCACAGCTGCTATTTAGTGATGGGCAGCAGTGAAACTGAAAATAATGGTCAGTTTGTCTGCATCTGCCAGTGTCCATGGGTGTTCTAGCGTACCTGGTGAACTGACTGGGAGTGCTGATTCACAAGCTCCTGTCACAGCCAGGGCGCTCAGAATTGGGCAATGGAGGGAAGTAACTGGCCTGGAAGATATGAGGTCCTGAATCCAAGGAAGTCTGCATAGGCAGCTAGCAGAAAGCCAGTGTAAATTTGTCAAAATCTACCCCTTTCCAAAAAAGGATTTCAGTTGTGACATCAACAAATTCAGATGAAAAAAGTATCTTGTTGGAATTTAGCTGAACCTAGCCGTTGGCAAGGAAATTCAGTTGTGAGATTACTCATTCTGTAAATATGAGCTTGACAGCAACTACTAGGTTCATCAGATGCCCAACACTGAGAACAAGTTATTTGTTTACTCTTCCAGCAAAGTTCCTCCATTATTTTTATCTTTCTAATTTTCACATTCATTATTAGTAGATATGGAAAATTGCTACATAGGCTCTACTCGCACCACAAAAAATATAAAATGCAACATTTTAGATATTCAAATTCATCTTGTTGCACTACAAGAGTGTTTTATAACAGAAAGCTGCATTATAAATTATGTGTAATACCATTAAGATTTATGGGATGAAATATATTGTGCACTTTCTTCAGGAAGGGCAATTTCTTTAAGTTAATTAGGAAAATGTTCTAACAAGGGAAAAATAAATATTTTCCTACTTTAAGGTAGAAATTGTTCTATATAAATGCTGTTGAGTCTATTAGTAAGATAGATCAAGAGGAAGGCAAGAGACTACTTTAAAAGGTTGTAGAGATCCTATTTTTAAATGCAGCTCCCAATTTTGTGTGAGGGTTTAACAGCATATTGTACCTTTGGAGATGTATCTGCATTCTCTGTAGATCCAGCAACTAGCCATTGCTTGTCTGGTGAACAAAGTAATAAATCAATGCTAGAGTTTTGAAATGCTGTAATACATGAAACCTGATTTAGATTAGGAACATCTAACGTATAGATAGCACCTCCTGCAGTAGCCGCCTACAATAAAGAAAAGATGAGTAAGAAAAAAACATGGTTACAACATCCCAGATTCTGTAAAAAAGAATTTACATGAATCTGAAGGCTTAGTGCTCATGACATCAAGCATTTTTGTCTCTTAAACTTTGGTACTATCAGCACCAGGCCTGAAGGCTAAAATGTGTCTCACATCTACATGCACATTGCACATAGTCTCCTACATAGTCCATTCAAAAGAAAAGGAAACTTCCTACTGAGACTTAAAAAAAAGGAAAAAAAAAGCTGAGTCCATTTTTAGGGGTCATCACAGCTGTTCTCCTGATGCTCTTACAGCAGTTGGCGTACAGGATGAACCACCTTATTATATGTAGTGGTGAATCAGATACCTTCTATGTATTGTGTATCAGGAGCAGCAGAAGCGAAAGGCAGTGGAGAGAGATTTCCTAATGATTCAATGTCTTTGATTCCAGTCTCTGAAGTGGGAATGTAATTCTCTACCAGTCCATCAAGTGCTGCTGCATTAGTGCAATGTCACTATGCTGTAATTTTGAACTACAATAATACACATTCAGCCCTCTTAACCCTGTTCCCAGCAGTTATGAAGCATACAGGAATGTGCAATACTCATTCCCTTGCTGGCAGCACTAACTCCACAGAGGGCTGAAACAGTCACTTCCCAAACAAGCCCCACAGAGACAACTATAGTTAAAACCTTTTTCTATTCCTATCCTAAATAACACAAATTCTGTTGTCCTGTTCTGGTGTACTTCCACACCACGCATGCCTGTACTTGTTCCATTGTAATAGCAAGGCAGAATATGTACATTACAACCATTTGTATAAAAACTTAGTATGTGACATTTTCTGGTGTTCTAGCTACTTTGTTCCAAAAAGAGGTAAACAAACAAGTGAGTCCAAGGAAGAGAAACCAAAAATGATTAAAGGGCCTGGCAGAAAGATTAGAAGAACTAAATGTAATGTGGGTAAGAAGTAACTTGAAGGAGATATGATGGTCTCCCAAGTGTATAAACACAAGGGAGCATGACTGTACTACAATCAACAGAAAAAGAATGAAGTTAGTAAAATAATAAATATGAAGCTAAATATCAGAACTCTAGGCTGTGAGAACTAAACCCCTTGGAAGAGACACATCCACACAGTCTAGTGGTTCAAACTCCATCCCTGCAGACTTTTGAAATGAGATTGTGGATGAAGCACTAAAACACAGATCATCTAGTGCAGAATAATTCATTTTTTATGACTGTTCTAGGATGAAATCCTGGCCTCGCTGAAGTTAATTGAAGTTTTGCCATTGATTCCAATGGGGCCAAGATTTCACTTGAAGTCTCTTTCAATAAATTTTAGGCACCTTTAATTCCTATCTCCCAGTGCTTAAAATGCACCATATCAGAAGTGCATTCCTCATTCTTTTAAGTAAGCACTTATCTAGCTGATCTTGTTAGATAAGTGGTCATTAATTTACAGTCACCTTGATTTACTTACAGTTAGGAAGGGCTTGCTGTTCACTGAGTAGCTAACCAGACTGCACGAGGACGAGGATGTGGAGAATGCAGCAAGCTCTTCCCCAGTTTCCCCATGCCAGACTTTGATGGTTCCACGGGCATCCGTGCTGACTGCTAGATTGTACTGTCGGACAGTAATAACCTTTACAAATGGCACTTCCTGGGAGGGACTTGACCATATCTGTGTACCCTGAACAAAAATACGCAGTTAGGAGCCAGCTTATGGGCATTTTAAATAGATTTAAATTATCATCAATAATGCATTCCCTTTTTCCCCCATTGCTTGTTTTTGTATGTAGATACTATTGAAGATATTACCTATTTCAGTAACATTTCCTTGGTATTTTCCAGTGTTTGTGTTGAAATAGTTTTCCTTTAACATGACAGCCATTATTTTCTCCTTGTTGGAACTCTCCCCCTCCCCACTGGATTCTAATAATGACTCAGCTTTCTCCATTGTATTTCAAAAATCCTAAATTGCAGCCAAGAAGCTCTTTCCAAAGATGACATCATTTTAAATAACCTGATGTTTCCTTTGCACCATAAATCTCACTTGTTCTCCCCACACCCAATGACTCTGCAGACCACAGGACTGGAAAATTCCAATCCTTCACCCCCACTTGATAGCAAGAATCTGCAATAGCTCTTAAATCTTCCTTCTCACCTATTCTCTTTTCCTGTCTCTACCATCTTTACAATACCCTTTGCTACTGAAGTCCTGGGTCTCTCCTGAGCAGGAACTTCCAATAGCATTACACTCTGCCTAAATGGATGGTGGATTCTGAAGTTGTCTGATGATCACAAGAATGATGTGGCAACCAAGCACACTTCCACAAGTCATCTATCTCAAGATTTGATTCTAGTGGCCCAGTTCATCCTTGGCATAATTTTGTTCGGGTCAATTCATACATGCGGAGTTGCACTTGCTTGCTTCCACAGGTTGAGTTCTATCCTGTTGTAACTGACCCAGACATCCTGGGCTGAACTCAACAGTGACAAACAGTGTTGTAAATCAGTCAGAAATCGGGTGTGCATGTCAGATAACTGACGTTACTGGTCACTGTCCGTTGATTTACCATTTCACAGGCATGCAAAATGTAGGTGTGTAATACTGTATGCCAAAGGTTTGTAGGGGTAAATGCTACCAATAGTGATGCTAGGTAACTTAAAAGTTTGCCATATTATTGCACTCATTTCTCCAACCACATTTACAATGGTCCAGCTCTCATAATTGATGTTGATTTCTTTGAATCAACCATACAAAAACTATCTGAAATTTGCAAAAGAAATTTGTAGGGAAGGCTCCAGACTCACCTAGATGAATAGTCACCTCAAAAAAGGTTCTTAGGAGGAAGCAGAGAACTTATAGGGAATGGAAAAAGGGCCTGATCAGCAAATAAAGCTATACTGTAGCTGTTAGAAAAAAGTAGGAATAAAGTGAGAATTGCTAAAAGTCAAGCTTTTGCCAAGGAAATGAAATTAAATAATAGGAGGGGGGTTTTTTTGTGTGTGTATAAATAAGAAGGATGAGGTTTGGCCACTATGCACTGTGGGTGGGAAAGAGATTTAAGATCTAGGTTGGCCCCAAAACTAAAACTAGTGTTCTCTTCTATACATTAAAAATACCACGATTTCCCCCTGCATAACATTAGAGAGAGGACACTGGGAACAAAAACTGGATTATCTTTATTTTCCCTTCCTTATTTACATACTAACCACCTTGTGGTATCTGTATTTTTGGAACAGTTCACTCAGTTTGAATTGAAAAACATGGGCAACGTTTGACCTGTATTTTAACTATTGCCTTCTGAGGATTTAGAGCTATTCTAGAACAACAAATCGTATAAGAGGAGTAGGATACATAATTGCTTTTTAAAATGATGGTATAAATATTCTTGATTGTGATACTGGACTTGTAAAGAGTGTGCATCTCACCTCTTGGACCTGCCATGCTCTGATAGTGCCATCAGTAGATACAGTGCAAACCACAGACCTCAGCTTTCCAGCACCAAATATGTGCTCATTGTCTGAGAGATAAGCCATACCAACTATTTTACCTACAATAAAAAAATACAACAAAAATATCAGTATGACTGTCAACTGATTTCATGCTCACCCTAGTCAGCAAAGCATTAATAGGAGACTAATGGCGTTAAGCAGAATGGGGATACAAATCTGGGGAGGTTTGGATTGCTTCCTGGCACGTTATCATTCTGCAATTTCAAACACAGCCTAGTAGTTTGTTCCTAATATTCAGAGTAACAGTAGATACAGTGTTCCATTTTTCATGAGTGTGATGACTCACACTTACTAGGGTAGCCCATGTTGTTATCCAAAACATGTTCAGTCAAAATATTTTTTTCATGAAACAACAACAAAAGTGTCTGCACGAGAGAAAATAAATCTCATGAATTATCCCCTATACGAGGTGATTAAACAACATTTATTTCAGCAAATAACTCTTCAGCATAATACCTGGGTAGTAATAAAAATTGCCTTAGTTAAAGCGGTTAACCCTTTGCTTGACAGTCTTACTGTTTGAATGAAAATACGATGTATTCAAAAACTTGCAATCTAGTTGGTTTTACAATATGATGCCTTCATGGCTTGAGTTAGTGCAAATTACCCTTTAATCTCTTGCTATCTGAAGGGAACATCATAAATTAGATTCTACTTTTATTTGTGTGTGGAATCCAGAGTCCAGTCTTATTCTTATGTGTGAGTGCTATTTAATTTGGACTTTACTGAAGGTGACATGCAACTCAGAGGATATAGGGCCAGATTTTTAAAAGTTATATGTGTGTCTAACTCCCTTTAAAAATCTGGCCATAGTTATCAGTGAAGAGAGAATTTATTTAACCAGCATGGAATAACAGATGAGATATTTATTTGGTTTTATGTCACCGTCTTTGAAGAAGACATTTTCTGCAAAATGTTATGGGATGAAGCTAGCAATTTTTAAATGTTCAGGGCCCTGTTCTCCTGAGAATGTGCACACCCTATCATACCATAGGGTCAACTTTCCAAGGTGCTTCAACTGAATCTGAAGATTTTGTTTGGTTTTGAACCAGTAAAACTTTCTAGCTTTTGGATTTGTGGGATGTTAAAAAAATGCATGTTTAAATTGGGAACAACAGTTTTGCAGGCTGCTAAAGTCTTTATTGCTAATGTATAAAGCAATTATCTGCCTAGATCCCATGAGGGGTTGGATCCATTTGTACAGAATACCTTACAACAACAGAAATAATCATTCTTTTTACCGTTTTCTCACATACCTTTATGTCCCCTCATGGACCGACATACATAATCAGCTGATGGCCGACCTGATGCCATTTCATGCTCAAGTTTGGAGCGGTGGAGATAGTACTGTTTCCATGTCTGCATACCTGGAGTCAGGTTGGAAATATTGCAAAAGGTCCAACGATCTAGGCACATCCTTCTATAAAAAATAAAAGGTGATGCTATTTGGTTTAAAGTAGGGGATGGTCATTCTGCAACACTTTTCTTAACTATTCACATTTGGTGGATGTCACTAGCTAAGTACATCCATATATTTGATTTTGTCATTTACTTGGGAAATTTAAGATGCGGCAGTGGAGAAAGGGAATTCCTCCCTAGTCACAAAACAAGACCCTGCAGCAACCATTATGAAATATGGAGAGATGGAAATAAGGAAAAGCCATCCTGGATTGAGAGCACAAACATTGATTTGTCTGCCTCCACTATTTTGCTCACTACAACATGCTGAAAATGTTTTTAAAAAACAAAAAACCCCAAGCCCAGTTGCATATGATGCATTGGAGAAAGCATTCTAGAACTGTTTGAGTGAAAGTGTGACTTCCTGAAGTACGGATAGTCAGTGAGAGACTTACAGCAATCCCCAAGAGTGGGTGTTATTCAGCAGCACTTGAGTCATTATGTGCTTTCCCACTGACTTAGAAGATCAGGCCCAGAAAGCACAATTTCTGCTCCCCATAAAGGCACTTGTGGAAAGAAGTGACTGAGAACCAGTTTTTCCTCTAAGATATCACCAACCTCTACAAGGAGTACCTGCCCTTTGGAGAATCTGACTGCACAAAAACAAGGTTTGTACGCTCAAAATATGATCACCTAAAATGAAAATGTCCCTGTGAGAGTAAACACTCATTCACCAGTGCTCCCAACCAATAGTGGTAAACGCTCCCTGAACCTGAACTGATCTGTTCTTTCCTGGAATTTACTCATTTTCTTTTAAATGATTTAAAAAGGAATGTGCTAATGAAAGGTGCCAGCCTGCAGACCAAAGGCCTGTATTTGTCTGCTGAATAGATACAGCCCACTTGGTGGCAGCAGAAGCTTCCCCACTAGTATGACCAGATGCCCTGATATTTGGGGCTTTTTCTTATATAAGTGCCTATTACCCCAAATCCCTGTTTCGATTTTTCACATTTGCTATTTGGTCACCCTGTTCTGCACCCTGCCTTGTCACTGTACTTCACTTAGAAGGAAAACCTTTATAACAGTTAGAAGATAGCAGTGAGGCCATAGGCTAGCCTGAGGCTGTGCTAACAAGGATGCCAATTAAGTTATGAGTTAACTGCATTTCTGCTGGGGTAACAGATGGGGCTGCCTTATTCATTCCTGAATTTTTAAAAGATTATCCAGGGTACCCAAAGCACTGGAGGGCTGCTCTTACTGCAGAGCAGTAACAATCTAAGTTATTAAAATAAGGTGGTATTTGTACAACGTGGCTATAGTTTCATATCAGCCAATGGGAATGGAGTCCAAACACTGATGGGGTGAAAAACAGTGTGCGCACACATATACATGCCTTACAATCAAGCCTCAGAGCCCTTTGTTCACTATGTTGTATGCTCTTTGACTTTATGTCGTTAAAATTCCTGGATCACAAGTATTTCTAGGTTTCTCATTCTGTGTATGCCCCAAGAGAGACTGGGTTCTCTCAGTCCCCATCAGAGTCAGTGTGGGTGAGGGTACCCAAGTTGATGTTCAGCAACTCTACAGTACTGGTCTGTTTGAACTTGCTAGCCACGAAGCCTCTGAAAGGGTCCACCAACAGGAACAACAATGACCACCCTTTTAAGAAAGGAGGTGCCAAAGTGAGACCCAAGTCCCACTAAAAAGGTGGCTATAAAAGAATGCCAGGGCGGGACACTGAGCAGGGAACCCCAGACAGTGTCCACTCTACCCCAAAAAGATCACCTTGCAGCTTGTCAACTATTACAATACCTAGACTGGGCTCCATGAAACACTGAAAGGGGCACTCACCTCCATAGGGAAGTCGTGCCTGCAGCTTCGTTCCATGCCTATTACAAAGGAAAGGGAGAAAGACAAGACATTTTAGAATGAAGGAACCTGCAGGTCAGACTTTTCAGTGTTACTGTGACTGACAGAAAAGAGAAGATAACATCAGTCACTGGAGAGAGAAAGGGGACCACGAAATCTTTCTAGGTCTGTTGTGCACCCCTATTTCTTTGAATCATCATTCTTCTTAAGTTTACATTTTGTTTGACTGTTTAGCACAAATCAGTTAATTGGTTATAGTTTTACATTGATTTTTATAGGAATTATGCGGTTAAAATCATGAACAAAGTTCTGTAAATTTGGACATACGTACAAGGACTGGCCTAGCAAGCTTTTTAGTAGTTCAGGCTCAATCCCAAAATTTGAAAATAATCACTGTGACATGAAGGATCAACAAACATCTAAGCTTAGAACACCCAGCTAACTTGCTACTAGCGGAAATAACATCAAATGGAGATAAAAACTCATTTTTACAAGATCCATTAAGTTGAATGTATGTGATCAGATATAGATAGTGTATAGATCTTAAAGGATTGTTAACAGTTCAGTTTAAATCACCCACTGCACATTTAGTGTAGGATATTAAAGTCATACAGAACATAGTAATTTGGAGTATACTACTGATTCAGAAATGTGCTAGATAACTATTCAAGATTGTATTTTGTTGACATTTCCTTCAGTGTTTGTGTACACACGCTTTATCTGTATGTCTGGTAACTTCTCCATACTAAAAGCTATGTTACTTTAAAGAGAGCCATTCTGCACCATTTAGGTACTTAAGGTGCTGAGTCCAGAAGCATAGTAAAAGCAATCTAAAACAGAAAAGCAGTTAATACTGTAACATTAAAATGGGTTATTGTCACCTGCAGATGAGCAGATTGAGGAGCTATGACAAGGACAAAAATAGAGGAACAAAGGTTATAAATAGGGGGCCAACAGTGGCCATAATAAACACATGCCTCTGGGGAAAAGCCAAACCAACTCACCCATCTTTATATATTGTTTAAAAAGAATTCCACAAAGCAAAGTCTTGATCTCTTGCCAACCTAAAACATGGCAACTAGATTCTTAAAAGATGGGTGACATCCCAACAGAGTTGTCTGTTGGGAGGCCTCAAGTATATAAAGGGAAGTGCCAATTTGATGCATCAGGTTCAAAAGGTATGCAGGATGGGTCTAATGCAATCCTGCTGCTCGTACCAGCGACCATATGCACAGCTGCACTCTGAACACACTGCAAGTGACAAACGTTCATTTGGACAGAGCATTTCCCAACAGCAGGATGGACTGCACACTGCAGCTGGATTCTTGACAGCAGAGAAGTTGAAATATCAAGCTGCTATTTTTCATTGTTGTTCTCTCCCCTGCCTCCAGTTCTCTCTAGGATGGGTTTACTCAAGATTTCGTACTCAGTGTGCATGTTCTGAATTGGCTCAACTAAAAAAATCTCCTGAATTTTGCTTCAGTGGTTTGCCAACCAACCGCCATCTTAGCTCTTAGAAATTGTTTGCAAAATAACCACTGCCTTATAATAATAAATAATGCTACTCATAGTTTGCATTTTATAGAATTTTCCAGCCAGCGATCATAAAGCGCTTTACAAATATTAACAAATTTAGCCTCACTACTCTCCGGTGAGGTAGGAAAGTCTGAGTTCCATATATTAAATGGGGGAACTCAGTGATCAGTTAAGCAATTTATTTAAAGTTACACAGGCAAAAAGTCCAAATTGTCTGGCTCCCAGTGCTGTCCTTTACCTGGTAGGTATTGCTTCCTCTCTATTCCAGTGGAGGTGATCAGTCTTTTGGTAACAGTTATCACTGATAAACCATTACTGCAGATCACATGGGATGTTTTGCATCAAGTGTGAAATAAGACAGACTAGCTCTTCCACCTGGTCCAGCTGCTTTGAGTCATTCTGGAGAATCCAAAGGGGATCCCCAACTGGCATACAGCTGCTGTAGTGACTCTACACCCAAGCCCAAACTTGGTCCCTGCTCTGCTCACTTGCGGGAGCAAATGACATTTTGTGTCACTAAGAACAAGTCCCTATCTTCCCTCTCAAGATCTGCTCATCCCCACACAGTGGGAGCAGGCATGCGGGCTAGGCAGGAGTCTATGTGCTTCCACATTGCAGAAAGGGGATGGTGTTTGTTAGAGGAGGTTAGATCCTGCAGCAGCCTCTATCCTCCATTTTCATCCTCCTCTACCCTGACCCTCCCACTCCTCTGGCCACAGCTGCCTCCCCACTGATGGCTTGGATGCAGCACAGGGAGTTTGGATGCGATAGCATGCTATATTCAAATCTTCTGCCATGGGAGCCAGGCAA
This sequence comes from Dermatemys mawii, assembly GCA_007922305.1. Taxonomy (NCBI): domain Eukaryota; kingdom Metazoa; phylum Chordata; order Testudines; family Dermatemydidae; genus Dermatemys; species Dermatemys mawii. The sequence goes on from ML677379.1 coordinate 2,429,122, forward strand.
AGACTAGAGAAGAGAATACCTGCAGGCTGGTGGGTGTGTGATCTCTCAGAGGGACTGGGGCCCAGAACAAGGATCAGAGTGGGGTGATGATGGAGGTGAAAGAAAGGCTGACTCAGGGGAGAGGCTCATTACCAGTGGTCATGAAAGGTGGGAAGGGAACATTATGTGCAGTCCCGATGGTTGTCTCCCGACCTGTGTGTGCTCCTCCAGTCCCTAGGCGCTGGCATGGGGGAGGGGAGGAGGGAGGCTCTGCCGGGGTTTCTAAACGTCAGGGCAAAACACCACCTGCTCCCAGGGCCACGCGGCACATTGTGTGTGCGGCGGGCTCCCCCCTCCTGCACAGCGGGGTGTGCTCAGCGGGGAGGGGCAGGGAATTCCCGGCGGGAGGGGGCAGGAACTAGTGTTATTTGGGTGGGAAAGGGCATCCCCAGGAGTGGCGAGAAGCGCTAAGGCAGCTCTGCTAGGACACGGGCTTGCAAAGGCCCTTTCGCTCTCCAGCGCCAGGGCACGCCCAGCCTGGTGCGGTGTGTCCGGGGAAAGGGCGCGGGCTGCGCAGCGCTCCCCAGCGGGAGGTCCCCGGGGCTGGTCTGAGCAGACGCCGCCCGTGTCCTGCCAAGGGGGGTGCGACGGGCACGAGCCCGCGTCTCCCCGCGCGGCTGCGGGCGCTGGAGCGGAGGCGGCCCCAGCTGGGTACCTGGTTCACCCGCGCGGCGCGGAGCAGATCCGGTGCCTCCAGGTAGGAGAAGACGTGGACGAGGCAGTCCAGCGGGAGCAGCTCGCCGCTCATCCCCAGCCCCGGCCGCTTCCACGCCTGGGCCTCGCGTCTCTCCGCTTCCGGACCAAGCCTCCGCTCCAGCTCCAGGGCGGAGCTAGCGCGCCTGGCAATCAGCTGCCTGCACCACCGCCCCTTCCCCCGGGCCCATTGCGCCTGTCTCTTGCCGGCCAGGATCCGTCACTGCCACGGCCCGTCGGTCACACAAGGGCTGACCCAGCGTACGAGAGCGGGGACACTCTGCCCAGGCTTGTCCTCTGTGCCCATTTGTAATCCTCTTTCTAAGCCCCCAACCGCTTCTCTCCTTTACTCCCTTCAACCCGTGTCAAAGCCCCATCCTCTCACCCCTCCCCGTGAGAGCAGCTTGGGTCACCCAATGGTGAGATGCAGCTACTTCTAGGGTGGCGCATGGCAGCTTGACTACCATACCGTAACATCACAGCTCTGCTTGGGGCAGGTAGTGAAGGTGAATGCTTGATCCGGCTGATATGGCGAGGGGGGGGAGGGTATCTATAGCCAGAATGCAGTTAAGTGATTTGAAGTAGGACAAAGAGATTAAAGACATCCTCGCCCTCTTACTGGCCATGGAGCCATTAATGACCATCTGCGCTCATGACGTTGGCATTGTGTCATCTAAAAGCCCCAGAGAAGGCTTCTTTCCTCTAGAGGAGGGCCCATGACATATAATGGGAGCCAAGCATGAAGAGTTAGGGTAGCTAGTGGAAGGTTAAATGCCTGGGGGCAAGGTTTCTATGGGTTTAGGCTGTAGTTTTGCCTTAATGCTTTTCTACAAGTTTTACCGTGATATACAGCTATACTGAGTGAAAGAAGAAAGGGAGCTAATGGAACCTGGATAAAGTTAGGTAAGTAGTTAAGTATAGGAGCCCATTGCTTAGGACACACACACACATCCAGAAGGTAGGGATGAGAGTATTGATTTGATTGGCAGGGGGAGGGGTGGAGGGAAATACTTTTTGCTGTAGGATCATGTTTTTAAAACTGGTGAAATAAGTTTTAATGTGATTTTAGCTTAAATTAATTCATACCTGGACAAAGTAGGGAGTAAAGGGCAGTCTGGTTTTGACAGAATAAGAATATACTAACTGAAGGCTCCTCGATATGATTAGAAGAATCCTCTATATAATATGACATGGCCATTTACTGAAACTTCCTGTAGAAGAGAAAGAAAGAGAGATCTTCTCATTTATGCATTCAGTAGCTACAGGATTTTGGGGGACTTGGATTTTTGTTTGTTTTTTAAGAAGGAAGCAGTTTAAAGAGGTCTCAGGTTTCAGAAAGGGTAAAGAATTAAGATAAAGCAGGTCAGAAAGCAGCAGAAACAGGACTCTGGCAGAGGGAGAAGTCAGAAGAAGAGAAACTGTGAAAGTGAAGATGGGAGGTGAAGGAAAAGCTGCAGCCCGATGGCTCAACAAAATTAGATTGCACTTAACAACACAGGTAAATGCAAAGTGAAAAAATCTAGTCTAGGAAACACAAATTCCTCCTGGAGTCTAGTTAGCAAGAGTTGAGAACGGGTAAATCAGCCCTTTAGAGAGGCAGAATCACCCTTCTGGTGGAGAAGAAGACATCTCTGCACCCCAGGAGGATTATTCAGACAGCTGACAGCTGTCCCTGGATTCCTGCTGGTTCTTCCAATGACCAAATCCAGCTGTGGAATTGTCTGAAAATACATGAGGACCAGAACAACCATGAAGAAAGACTGAACATACATCAAAAGGAGAGAAGAAGCAGATAACCCTGTGTCCAGTTATGCACATCTGCAAAGAGTAAGTTTAACCAGCACAAAACAGATTCACATATAAGGACCTAGCTGGAATAAAACTTCTAAATGTAATGTCCAGCTGAGATTTCTTTGCTAAAAGACAGGCTCTAAACTTGTTCTTTTAACCCCTGCAGTTTGCAGGAGAGAAAATAAACCACATAAGTTCTCTCTTTTCATCAGAAGGGTTGAGTGCTGCAATAAATGTTTAAATAACTTAGATTTTCATGATACATGAGTAATACAAAACTGTTGCTGGTAAGTTTTGTTAACTCTGTGCTTCCTGTTATTTGAACAAAAATATATTGTTTTTCATACATAACAGAGTCTGGTGGATTTTGTAATGTGATGTATGAAAAGAGTAACAAAGCTCACTGAATTCTTCTAATTTACTATATGAGTGGAGTTCAGAGTTCTCTGTCTTTAGTTTTTCCATCTGATAACCCATCACTTAAACTTTCAAAAGGCTGATTTTCTTAAAGCTTGTCCGCATGGCAAGTTACTGTGCTTTAAGCCAGGGTGTGAATCTGCCTCACAGCAATCTTACTGCATTGTAGCAGGGTCCACATGGGATGTGACCACCGGGCAAGCGGGTGAACTGTAGAGTCACACCCTAGCTTGGAACACAGTAACTTGACATCTTGACAAGCCAAAAGGCTTTGTCACTTTCCCAAGTGAGTTCTTTCCCTCACAAGGCAGAATTGCTTCCTTGACTGAGTCACCAAGTTCCTGCTGACTCTTTATCCTATGAAGAAACATCCATTGTACACTCTACAAAACTATATTGCAGTATGCTGTATTTGCCAACATGCAGAACTTGCCATCCAAAAATACTATGCATTACACTGCAGAACAGAGATGGCACAGAGTGAGTCTGAGACAGCAACAAACCCCAAGGCTCCTGACTTGCAATCTTGTGTCCTACCTCCCCAATGGACACTTTCAAACTGGTTTTAAGCCCCGTTCATATTGTATTTTTTCATATACTGTTAAACTTGACTCAATTTGTGCCAGAAACTTCCAGGTTTGGGGTTTTGTTTTCCATCTGTGAATTATGTTTCCTTAAAGAACCACAACCCTCTTGAAGTACCTCAGAAATGCACCATAAGCACTAAGCCAATGTTAGACGGTAATTAATGAGGCAAATTACATGTCAGGATGTGCTGGTGATAACTGTTTTCCACTGAGGACAGAGCAGTGAAATTTTCCAGCACAACAACAGAAGCACTGTTTCCCCCTTCTCCCAGCAAGACAAAAAATGAACTCCACCTCACACAAATCATAGAATCATAGAAGATTAGGGTTGGAAGAGATCTCAGGAGGTCACCTAGTCCTACCCCCTGCTCAAAGCAGGACACTCTACTGCAGCCCTGCAAATATTCACCGTTCTGAGACTATCCCATTAGCAACACTTGGAATGACCTATGTGCTGCAGTTAGGTAGGCCAACCTGGGGAAGTCTGACCTTAAACCTACTCACTCTTTTTTTGTCTGCATGCCCAAGAGGAAATCACATGCATGGCAGAAGCCTGACCCAGAAATATTGCAGGGAGGAGGATATTTTGTGCGAATAAGGAAGGGCAGGGACTGCAAGATGAATCACCGAAACAATCATTATCCTGAGGAAAAACCTTGGAGGGTGGATTAACTGTGATAACTGTCTTTTCAAGGTAACAACGTGAACTGTCAACTCTTCTGAACTGTTTGAAACACTTTCGCAGAAAAAGAGAAAAAAAAATGAGAAGAGCATAAAAAGTGGTCTGGCCAAAGAGGCACCGTTCAATTCCAAACTGATAGGATTGAAGCTTGTCATTGTTACACACTATGCAATGGTAACAGTTTCCAAAACTATTTTTAGCACACCGGACATATAGTGAAAATAAATAAAAAGACAGAGTTGCCATAAAGCCAGGAAATAAACTTTTGAAACTATTTAGCTTTTGGCTCAGTAAGGCAATTGAGCTGCGGCATTCCTGAGCGTGCATGACAGTCTCTGATAAAGTGAACTCCAAACCATCATTTTCTCTTCCAATTCCAAGCTGTAAAGTAACAATCAGCACTTTGAAAATCCACCACTCTTGAATCGTAAGCCCTGTGTTCACTACAGGCCCAGCAGTGGTTTTATAAGTAGTTTACTACTCATCTGACCTGGTTAGAACAAACGTGGCTGAGTTACGTTCACACATCAGCTTTTTTTGCTCCCCAACACAATTGCGTGTGTGTCTACAGCTACCATTCTGGCTAAGCAGGTTTGTATCAGTGCAAGTTGGGGAAATCTGGGCAGTATCCCTATAGTGCTTCAGCAGGACCTAGTGTCCAAAGGGCATGCGCATAGAATGGGACCAGCAACAAGTCAGGCAACGCACCCAGAAATGTCCTCCTGCCCAGAGCTAGAAGGAAGGAGCAGCAACCAGATGGTTACTCAGCTGTGTTTGTTTATGGGCTACTCTCTAAAATACAAAAACCCAACCAAACAAAAACAAGAGTGCCAGTCCAGGCCAGCAACCAGGCTGCTTGGTAAGCATTGTTACCAATCAAGCATTAGCCATATTGTGTGGGCAGACAAGCCATGGGCCTGACTCCTCTCCCACTGAAGACAATGGCAAAACATCCATAGACTCCAGCAACGATGGATCAAACTCCCTGTTTACAGCCCTCCAGGTCACTGTGGTCTTAGCTACAGCAGGGAATTTTAGCAAAATATTCCCAGCCTTGCTGCTATTGGCGGGAGCCCTAATGTACACAGGCGCCAGGTTCCTCCAGGCCCTGGGGGTGCTCTTTCCCCGCTCCACACCTGCCCCCTGTCTTCCCATCCAGTTCCATCCTCTCCCCCAAGCACACCCTATCCCTGTTCCTCCCCCTGCCTCTTTCAGTACTAGGGTGACCAGACAGCAAATGTGAAAAATTGGGAGAGGGTGGAGGGTAATAGGAGCCTATATAAGCAAAAGATCCAAAAATCGGGACAGTCCCTATAAAATCGAGACAGCTGGTCACTCTACCCAGGACTTCCTGCATGCCGCGGAACACCGGTTGATGGCTAGGCTGACCAGCCAGCATGTGTGAAAAATTGGGACGGGGTGGCGGGTAATAGGTACCTATATAAGACAACCCCAAGTATCGGGACTGTCCCTATAAAACTGGGATGTCTGGTCACCCTAATTGCTGTGGGCGGGAGCCATTGGGAGCAGGGCTGGTGTAACCTCTAAGCAAACTAGGTGGCTGCCTAGGGCTCCAAGATTTGGGGGCGCCAAAATGTGGTGCCCCAATTTTTTTTTTAGACTATTGCTGGAAAACGAGTGAATAAAGAAAAGAGAAACGTCAAACATGCATTTTAACTTGTCGTTCTCGCGTACATTACAGCTATAGCCTACGCCAGCTCTGCATTGCGGGCACAAGCGTGCTGCTTCACTACGGTACAGAGTGGCAGTGATGTCATTTTTCTCATCACGTGTAGCCGTTACCCATTCTGACAGGCTGTTTATAATGCTAAGTTTACGGAGGTTGTCGCCTGAGACTAACTATTTTTGTTGAGTTGTTTCAGCTCTAAGACTCTGGCAAGTGCTGCTGCATCATTTCGCTAATACGTTGTGTGTGTATGTTAAGTATTTGAGTGTATATGTTTATGTGCGAATATGCATGTGTAGGTTGTTGAAATTTGTCATATTGATATTGTCAGTTGTTGTATGACGGAGTATCCGCCATTCTAATTTTATAAATTTTATTAATAACAATAATTGGATATTCTAAAGGTAGAATAAAATGAAGTAGGTTTTTGATATGAAAGCATGGAGGAAGGAAGTATATGTGACTAACAAGGGTGTATTTTTAAAGTCTTTTGAAAGTTTATAATGTGATGCTCCGGAGGGAGAGGAAGGGGAGAAAGGGTGCAAGATGGAAGTTTCGCCTATGGCGCAAAATATCCTTGCACCGGCCCTGGTTGGGAGGGATGGGGAGGAGTTGATTGATGGGGCTGCCAGCAGACTGGAGGCCCTGGAGGGGAGTGGGGTAGCTTACTGCCAGTGCATGTTCCAGCCCTGGAGCACCCATGGAGTCGGCGCCTATGCTAATATAGACAAGACACTAGTGCCTTCCCGTGGGTGAATTGAATCTGCTTGTGGTATTTTAAACACTGGCTGCTGCCAGAGCCTTCGCTACAGTAGGGCTCCCATCAGCCTGGCTAACCTGTTGACAGCACTTTTGCTAAAATTGCCGTGTGTAGACGTGGCCTGACAGAGTTACTTACTTGGTTTAAAAAAATGTAATGTAAAATATTTTGTATCACTCTTTCTCTGTATTGCACCTGATCAGAAAAGATCACGGTCAGATTTGCACTAATACCATTTGTCAAATAAGCCAGAATTAGAAAGACACAAAACAGTGGCGAACAATTTCTTATGCTGCTTTGTGGTATCTTTATTTTGCTTTGATGTGCAGCATCCTCTCCTCTCCCTGTGCAGACACAAAGGTAAAAAAAATCACACATTTTGCACCTAGGAATGCAGTATCCGGCGCATAGTAATGTGTTTTAAATAAATGTTTTTCCTGCATTAGGTAGAAACAAGGTCAACATCTGCCAGAAACACACAAGTTGAAGATAGTTATGAAGAGTATAAGCAGATACAGACTTCCCAGAATAAATATGAATTTGGGAGAGAGTTGGAAAGTCTGGACTGGGTGCTTCTCAGGCACTATATAAGCGAGAGCTAAAAAAGCGATGAACTAGAAGCTAGTATTAATTTTCCTCATGTCTAAATTATGACAGTAAGTAATCACTGCAGTAAGAGTGAGAAAACCCACAGCCTGTTTATCACTGCCAGGAAAACAATAGTGCACTCTGCCTCTGAAAAGCCACTACACTGAAACAGGAAGCGTGCTGCCAGTTTAATATTAGCCTGATGACTGATGGGAGGAGTGGTACGATTACAAATGTTATTTGGGAAAAGTTTTTTTGACTTTTCTCCCCCCACATCCTCACTATGTTTAAAGAAATATTCACATTTATAAGGACACAACTAGTGGCCTGGAGTCTAATTCTGTAGTGAATTCATTTAGGATGCTAGTCAGCCAAAGACTGTACCTAATACTTATGCATGAGTTGCCCCTATGGGCCTTGGTCTGTGAAGTACAATGGTATTAGAAGATAAAATGCTTTATTATAGCACTGCCGTAACATATGCTTCTGTGCTTCTTCTGTGAAGCAGTTTCTTTCTAGTGCCACCTTCTGTAGGGGTTGGATTACTATTTCTTAAATGGACAGAAGACCCAGGGCTGGAAGGTAGCAAAAAATGTTGAGACACGCAGGCCAATGTAATGGTTTTAAAATAAACATTGTTTTAAATTGAATTCAATACTGCTTGCTCAACAGACCTGGAGACTCAGGTCCCATGTTAAGCTACAGGCAGATACAGCCTGGACAGTGGTAGTGCAAGCTTCCCCATACTACCCCTTGCCAACCTGCCTCACTTCTGCTCAGCAGGACTGTAGGAGTGGGTTACCCCCTGTGCCCTGTCAGTCCTTGTCCACTCTGTTCAGATTGCCAGGCAGCATTCACACAGTCACTGAATATTTGTTTGTAATTTTTTATTAGGTCCTGTTTTTCCAACAGTCTTCCCTGGAAATTTGGAGTCTTAAAACAGGATACCTCGGTGTCCTCCTGTGCTCAGTAACAACCCCGCATTCCTCTTTTCCAGCAGAGGGCACTGCAGTAGATTTTGGAAAGCCATTCACCCCAGGCCGCAGAGACAGCAGCAGCACTTTCAGCTGGAGGACGGTAGCTTCAGGGCCACCTCACCACCACCTCCCGAGCCTGGTGGGTGGCACCACCCCAGGTGGTGAGGGGTGTGTGGGGAGGGGACAGGTGTCCCTGGTTGTCTTTCACCTTACATATACACAATAAGAACTCAACAACCAATTTTGGATTGGAGTTGGTTGTCACTAAGTGCATTTACACCTTCCTTCCTTTGGGCACATTGATTTCTGGGATCAAGTGCTGGCCTAGCTTAAATTCCTGCTATAGAGCTTTGGGTTCTAGTTCATTAAACGACACATTTAATCCATCTCAGGACATGAGGGGTGGAGGGGTGTGTGTGCCATCATGATGCCCTCCCCTGCAATCCCAGAGCCAGTTCAGTCAACGGTATAAACTAGAGTAGCTTAAGAGGCCTTTCTGGCAGCTGGGAATTGAAAGAACGTGCACGCACTGGATACACCTAACCTCAAGGAGGGTCAGGCTGGAGTGGTGCAAAGGTATCTCTGCTGACCGTATGCCAGGGAATTGTTGGGTGGCTAGCCATACAAGCTGACCTTGTGCCACCAAACAGAAAGCACCTGAGTTCAGGGGAGGGGCGGGGAAAATCAGCAGTTTAAAAGTTGTTCATTAAGAAAAAAAAATTGCACAAACTCCCCTGCAGTGAATTTAGGGCTAAGGAAGGATTCCAAAGAGGCATCCAGGGAGACTAACTCTCTCTATAGCACAGATCCAGCATGGGCCACCATGGCCCCGTGGGTGGCAACGGCACCAGCCCAGGAGAAGTGTGTGTGCCTGGGGACAGGTGACAGATGTTTCTGTTTGTCATTCTGACGTTCCATTAGGGAGATTTAGAGAGTTTTTTCTAATATGTAACCTAAGTCTAAGGGTAATTGAGTATTGGGACAGGTTGCCTAGAGAGTTTGTGGAATCCGCACTATTGGAGGCTTTTAAGAACAGGTTAGACAAACATCTGGTAGGGATGGTCAAGGTATGCTTGGTCCAGACACGTAGACTAGATGACCTCTGGAGAGCTCTTTCAGCCCTGTTTTCCTATGATTATGTGTTGCTATGGGCAGCAGAAGGCTGGTCAGAAAATGGAGAAATAAATGCATGACGTTATTTGAAAGTGATTCTTATTTAAAAAAATTTTTTTTTTGCTTGCTTTCTTTGCCTGATTTGGAATTTTTTTTAAAGCAATGGCTGGGGAAGGAATTTTCAACAACAGGGAAAAGAAAAAGATGGAAAAACAAAAAATAAAAATATCAAAAGAAAATATTGAAAAAAAATATGGATACATTTGTGAGAGATGGACAATATCCAGAACAAACCTTGTTGAATTAGGGTTAATTCCATAAGATTTAGGTTAATACTTTTGGGGTTAAAACCATTGTGTTAAAATGCAATAATATAAATGTTGTTGTGGCATTGCATGTACTTTTTCTAGTAGGGAGTGGGGATGCTAATGTACTTCCTCCATCATCAGTCTTTTAAGCCACCTTCCCCCCATCGAGATTTGCACATTGTTTTTTAATATGTCTTCTCTGTAATGCTTTTAAACCTTCAGAATAAAGGCTTACTTAGAAAAAGCTGAGTGGTAACTTACCTCTGTAGCAATCACTTATCGGTCTCTGACAAGAAGGCAAGCAGCTCTATATAGGCAGCCTGTCTTTGCTGGGAAATACCCAGTGAAGGCAGGGAGCTGTGCAGCCTGGACATATCCTAGTCAAAGGGGTGAGATGTGGATCACCACCCAAGAAAGGCAACAGTTGTGGAACTGGAAGCCTGAGAACATGTCCCTGTTGGACCACTGAGGGGAAATACAGGTGCAGTTGCCTGACCTGTGACACATGGCAGCAGTGTTTGTGGGATCTGTAACAATGTAAATTGCTTGAGTACTGTAGAAGTGCACAGAGAAAAAGATTTCAGTAGTCTTTTCGGAAAGGGAATAACAAAAAGAGAGACAGGGAAAATGAACGATGAGCAACTGAAGAAAATTCATCTGATTGGTTTAAGTGGACAAAAGGATGTCAGCTCTGAAGACAGAACCAAACTACAGTTAGCTGAGTTGCTGTATTCTAGTGACCAGCTGAGAAATGATGGTCTGAGCTTGCAAAGAACCTCCAACCTGATTACAGAGAGTCCAGCTGATGAGGAGAATCTGGGCGCCAGTGCCTGAAGGGAAGCAGGAAAGACGCTGACAGAGGTAGCAGCTATGTTCCATCAAGACCAAGTACACCACGGAAACCACCAGCAGGGTCAGCGCCAGCATAAGAGAGAAGTGAAGGAAACCAGCACAAGCGCAAGGAATGCCAGCACACAAGGAATGCTAATGCCAGCATGAGAGAGAAGAGAAGGAGAAGCAGCATGAAAATGAGGAGAAAAGGACAGGGACCATCAATATCAGATTGAGATGGAGAAATTGCACAAGCAGAACCATGGTCCAGTAGGTGGAGCCAGTCCCCAGGTCCCTGTCCTGGTGGGTGGTGTAGACTCCAAATTTCTCCTTCGCTTTAGGGAGGGGATGATATGGATGTGTTCCTGCATGCTTTTGAAATGGAGTGTGACTTGAACATGGTGGGGAAAGGGGACATGATTAGATATCTGGCTCCACTACAGTCTGAGACAAAGGCCTCTGATGTTTTCATCCTAATGGGAAGGGAGGATTATAAAGATTATGATCATTGTAAACATGTTTAAACTGATCGTTGAAGTGTACAGAAGACAGTTTTGGAGAGTTCAGAAAAAAAAGGAACATGACCTTGTCTAAGCTTTCAACTCAAATTAAGGGTTATGTAAGGAAATAGGGAACTGGTTGTGGGGGTTATTACGTTCAAAGCGGTCTATGGGTTCACAAGGATAGAAGAATTCTATGAACTCTTGCACTCAGACCTGAAATCATGGTTAATAAACAAAAGTCCTAGAGATGTTTGTTATGATAGCTGGAGAACGTTCTATTTAGGCAGACTGGCTTTGCTGGGAATGACACAGTGAAGGCAGGGAGCTGTGCAGCCTATCAGAAGAGGTGAGATGTGGGTCTCCACTCAAGAAAGGCAACAGCTGGGGAGCCTTTGCTGGATCACTGAGGGGAAATACAGCCTTGATCTGTAACATTTTCTAGAAAAAAGTTGTTAAATTTTACACCAACTAAGGATCTGGCCCAACATTCCTAAAAATCTAAACAAAACTGAACTCTTTGTGCCTAATACTAGTTTATCTCTATCTAGGGTAACCAGATATTCAAAGTTTATAGGACTACTCCTGATATTCAGGGCAACCTCCCAACCCCTGTCCCGCTTTTTCACACTTGCTGTCTGGTCCCTACCTCACTCTATCATGGTAACCTTCATATTTTCTCAGTCATACAAAGGTCATGTTAGAACTTGATCAATTTTCTTCTATGCCATTATACCTCTGCAGTTTACAGTGATGTGTGATGAAATGAAAGTGATACCTTTCATTTATTTATTCCACAATTATTGTTTGAAAATTTATGTCTGGAGGGCAGTAGAAATCATCTTGAAGAGGTTAACTGACCCCATGGTAAACAGATGTGATGTGCATTAAGTAACACTTCCCATTTTCATAGTGTGGCCACAGACTCACTGTGTTTCCTCACTGTGAGGATGTTCTCCCCATTGTTCACTGCTTCCTCTTTTCACATTATTTGCTCCTCCATCCCGTATATATTCCCCAGGCGCAAAAAACTCCCTCTACACAAGCCAGCATCTCTAGCTTTCTGGTTCTTGCACCACTCAAGGCCAAGTCAAATATTTTCTGGATCAGGTCCACCGTGATCAAGACCTTTGTCTAGCAACAATTCTCATCTTTTCACCTCCACAACCATTTATAAATGTGCAAAGGAAGTGTCAGTGTTAAAGACAAAAATAGCAAATGCCTAAGTGCATATTGTGATGAGCCGGGATTTATTTTTATGACTATGCTACAAGCCTCTGTGTGGCTGTTTATGATGAGTTGCTTGCTATGGAATACGATCAAAATGAACTGCTAAAGAAACCAAGCAGGAAAGGTAAAACATTGGCCCAGATAAGGAGTATCCATAGACACACTCAAACACAATAGCCAGGTTTTATGGGAAGAGAGAGATCAAAGGGAACAATTAACCATTACAGGAGCAGCGGCCTAGAAAAGAAGGGGTGGGAGGAAGTGGTCAGCATGGGGGGAGGCTGACACAGACTGGAGCCACAGGCGGGCAGGCCCACCCTCTCTAAGTAAGGCTTAAGCGCCTAGGCCAGGAGCAGCTAAAAGGGTTTAGTAAGATGCATGCTGTTAGGCCTCCCTGTGCTATTTTTAACCTGTGTCTCTGGATGCTGCATTCCTACTGTAAATATTAATCAGTACTGTCTGAGAAGGCTGTGTGGTCCCTGTGTATTAATCATTAGTCACAGCCCAGCATCCAGACCCCCCTGCTGGATGAGCTGAAGTAGTCATGGTTGGTAGCCAGGAGTTGTAAACCAGGTCTTGGTCTAAGCGTGGATGAATTGTGGAACTCCACCCCAGGAGAGGTAAAGGCCCAAAGCCTGGCACCTGTGTGGGTGTACTCAGACCAAAGAGTCAGCAGTGCAGGCAAGAGTCAAAAGTGTCTCTGTTGCTTAGGTTCCTAAGTCACTTACAGAGAAACTTAAACTCTTCTGAAAACGTTAACCTTGTTTTTTTCTGAGTTGTTAGGTGTCTCGGTTACTAGGTTGCACTGCAGTCTCTTTTTGGAGTCTCATCAACATTATTCAAGGTGCATTAGAATGGCAGGTCCCTACAGTTCTCAGAGGATAATCGTGTGGGTCTCTCCTTTTACATTTCCTCAGTTGTGGAGAATCCATACCATCCGAAACCCAAAGCACACAAAGTACCTAGAAGAGACCCTCCATTAACCAACAGTAGTAGAACTGTGCAGAGGCCAGGAGTTCGGGTTTGCAAGGATTCGTGTAGACCTTTTCTTTTGTTTGCACCCCTTGATTTCCACTTGGAGTCACGTGTTGGAGTGAACCCAAAATTCAAAGACAAACTTGGCCAATACCCCCTGGTTTCATGTGGGAACCTCTGAGTTGTACTTGGTTCACACTCCAAACGAAAAGTCAACACATGGCAAGCTAAAGCTCACAGAGGTAGCTGGGTGCTCATGTTTAATATGAACAACTCTCTCCTAGAGTTGGAGTTTAACCAAGATGGTACAAACTTGGCCAAAGTCTCTGGCTGCTTTTCTTCCAAGAAGCTTAACAGTCAGCAAACTCCAAAAACCCAGAAACAAGACAACTCATAGCTTTACCCAAAGCTTCACCCTGGCTTCTGGTCAGCTCAGCTCCCTGTCAAGCTCTCCCCCTGGGGCGTAACTTAACTCCTCTAAGGAGATGATCAGTTACTAAGGTCAGCTGTACCTAATTAGCTTTCAGCAGGAAGTGCTTCCCTGTGCTAATGCTGCACTCTATCTGGGAATTAACCCTTTGAAACCACAGATCACTGTCTAGCTTGGCAGGCTGTCTCTCAGGAACACGGTTAGGGTGACAGTTGGAAGGACTGCAGATTCCCCGCCCAGGGGGCACAAAAGTCCCACAGGCCCTACCTCCTCATGCTCAAGACTGTGTCCTGGGCTCACTTCTAATGTTGCCAATTTTGACTGGAAGTATTCCTGGAGTTTTGATCACATGACAATCTTTAATTAAAGATTAATCTTTAGTTCCTGAAGTCTCGCAGACTTTTCAAATGGTTTGTGAATTCTGCGTTTAAAATCTAAAACTAGTCTAAGTCCCCAGTATTGATCCTGACAGTCTGAATGCCAGAGTCCGGACAATGCAGGACATAGGCAATGGGTTACATGGGCCCCTGACCTGCCAACATTCTGGAAAGCAGGCCCAGCCCCCGCAGCGTTTGAGCTGGGTTGCAACCAGAATTTTGCTAAGGCTGGGGGGCCAGGTTATCTGCCTGGCCCCCTCCTAAATTTGAGTGGCATTGCAACCTGGTACATGGGGTTGCCAGATGGTAGGGTAGCTGGGCTAAATTTCAGTGGCATTGTGTGCAGGTGTACACCTGCCACCTCTCCATCATCCATGCCTACTTTGGGAGTTTTACTCCCCAGGCCCTCAAGTATAAGGGTTCGGCCACTTACATTCCTAATGGGAGCTTTGTCCCCGACCTCCAGCAAAAATTTTACAAACCCGGCACCTATGCCAAGGGACTCTGTTTCATCCTTCCTGAATTCTGACCTGCAGCAGCTGCTTACATAATTTACCCATCCCAGGATGTACTTCTGCAGCCCGCTATTTATTATTTGTTTTACTATTCACTTGGCAGTCTGTAAATGAAGTTGCAAAACTGAGATATTAAAAAGGGGCATTCCGGTGGTCAGCCTTCTGATGTATTACAATAGCAGACAACAATGTACCCTAGAAATTTGTAAATGTTATTTAAATTGTCAAAATCTGCCCCTGAAAAGATTCTCCAGGCTGACTCTCTTATAGGAGCTGTTTTGTCAACAGAACAGTGCAGCTATCATTAACCTGATAAAAGGGAGGCAGAGTTTGGAATATTGATGGTATGTGTTTCTAGGATCTAGTTACAAAATGGGCTTTTAACCACATTCCCTCCCATGAATTTGTGTTGTAAGAGGCCATCTTTTTAAAGCTTTCTTTTTTGGCGATAACGTTGGATCTTTATGTTTACGAAAAATAAGACATCAATAATCCTGACCAGAGCCATACACTGTGCAGTCTTCCTTACTTAGCTTAGCCAAGGCAGCAGTGAATCTATCGTATGCAGAGTGTCCTGTTACTGGCCTCTTTTCAGGGTTTATGATGGAATCCAAAAGGACTACATTGAGGTGACCAGACGTATCTTGCTCTTCTGACCTAATACATATTTGAGCCTACAGTTTCAGAGCTGATCTGATAGCATATTAACTCACTGCACAGCCTAAACCCTAAAAGCAACCCAGACTAGGGTGACCAGATGTCCCGATTTTATAGCGACAGTCCCAATTTTTAGGTCTTTCCCTTATATAGGCTGCTATTACCTCCCACCCTAGCTCCGATTTTTAACCCTTGCTATCTGGTCACCTTAATCCAGATAGAAAATTAATAGAAAACACAATTGTGGAAACAAATGATGAATGATTCAAGGGTCTAACTTGGGCCTTGTCTTTGTTCAGGAGAAAGTTGTTACTGCTAAATAAAGAGATGGAAATGCATTCTTTGTGTGGTATATGATGACAGCAAATGTATCAGATCTGGAAAAACCTGCTCCCACTTTCCCAGAACATACGCTTTCTCAGAATTGGGAACATCTTGCGAGAAAGATGAGGGCTGTTGGCAGGCCCTCACAGAAGTCCAGTGAGGCCCAGGGCTCTTCCAGCTTTTGAGGCCTCTCACCATAATAAAAAGAAAAAATGACTTGACAACACATGAAAACAAAATAAGGCACCAAAAAAAAGTGATATAATTTAAATATTCTTTTATTTAAAAAACGCTTTTCTAGCCTTTTTTTTGTGCAAATTCACTAATTATTGAGAAAAATGTAGTTTTTCTGCAATATCACAGTTGATATTAAGCATTCCAATGCTCTTGTCCCATAGTTGAACGGTGATAGTTCTTTACTTGCTTCAACACGTTGAAGGTGCATTCACCTGAAGCCACTGATGCAGGCAAATTTGACAAAAATACACAATGCAATTGTGATATTAGGAAATACCCCAGAGAGTCCAAGTTTCTTGAAGCAATTCCTTTGGCTTGCAATCCAATTTAAAGTTCGTAGAATATATTTGTTTGAGAAAGATGACTTTGTCACTGAGATCTTTGGAGATTTCTTTGTTGTACTGTTGCTGAAATTGTTCAGCTGCAGAAAGTAAATCTTCATTACTTAGTCTGTTGAACTGCCAAAGAAACCCCAAAGGGTACAAATTAGTTGCAGTGACTCAAATCAATGTGCAAAACCTGATAGAATAGAGTCAATGATGACAAGGAAGAGGCTTGGCACTGGATTCAGTAGGTAAATTGGAATCGGTGGAGACCTCAGATGAAATGCCAATATTCTGTGCTACTAATTTGGACTCAGGCAGGATTACATCCCATTTTTCACGAAACTGTCGAGTGGCATTGATAAGCGGTATTGCATGCTTCAATTACCAGATTAGTTTCGTGGATCATTGTAAGTAGCTTCATCCACAAAGATGGCATCAAAATGCATTCAAATTTAGACATGTGCTTCTGAATAGACTGAAGTTCAGTTCAAGCCTGTGCAGTAAGATTGAGAGATTCAAGCTCATTTAAAGCCTTTCTCACTGAATTCAAATGCTACAGGCTGAACACCATCAATCAGTGCAGACTATATAGATTTGGACATCCCATACAGTGAAATAGGAAGATATTGCTTCAGAATTCTGGGTCCTGTCCCAACGCCCCATGATGCATCGCTTTGCAGCCCAGCAATCCCTGTGCTTCCGTCCACATTTAGTGCCGTCTTTCAACATTTTTTGTACTGCGCGCGCAGTCTTCCCTTTCAGTCTGCTGTAATGGATCCTGAACTGCTGAGGAACATGATGATGGGTCTCACCAGCACATCACAAATTGCAGTTGAGTTACTCTGTAAGCTACAAACTGACAATGAGGAGTCCGATGATGTTGTCGACTCGCATAGCACATATGACATGAGATTGGTTGTGGCATTCATGGACATGCTCACCACAGCAGAACGTTGCTTTTGGGCTTGGGAAACAAGCACTGAGTGATGGGAATCACATCATCATGCAAGTCTGGGATGACGAGCAGTGGCTGCAGAACTTTCGCATGACAAAAGTCATTTTCATGGGACTCTGTGAAGAGCTCGCCTCCACCCTGCAGCACAAGGACACGAGATTGCGAGCTGCCCTGCCGGTGAAGAAGCAGGTGGCTGTTGCAATCTGGAAGCTGGCAACTCCAGAAAGCTGCTGATCAGTCGCTAGCCAGTTTGGAGTGAGCAAGTCAACCGCTGGAATCATGTTGATGCAAGTTTCAAGGGCCATTAATCACATTCTATTCAGAAGAACCATGATTCTGGGTAATGTGCATGACATTGTGGCTGGCTTAATGGGTTTCCCTAACTGCAGAGGGGCAATAGATGGGATGCATATTCCAATTCTGGCACCAACCCACCTTGCCTCCGAATACATAAATTGGAAGGGGTATTTCCCTATGGTTCTCTGGGCACTTGTGGATCACTGTGAGCATTTCATTAACATTAACACAGGCTAGTCCAGAAAGGTGCATGATGCATGCATCTTTCAGACCACTGGCCTGTTTAGGAAGCTGCAAGCTGGGACTTTCTTACCAGACCAGAAGATCACGGTAGAGGAAGTCGAAATGTCCACTGTGATCCTCGGAGACCCCGCATACCCTTTAATGCTGTGGCTTAAGAAAGCCTACACAAGGAGCGGTTCAACAACAGACTGAGTCAGTGGAGAATGACTGTGGAGTGTGCTTTTGGCTGTTTAAAGGGCTGTTGGCGCTGTCTGTGTGGGAAGCGGGACCTGGCCAGTGGCAACATCCCCACGGTTATATCCATGTGCTGTACCCTCCATAATATTTGTGAAGGGAAGGATGAAAGATTCACTCAGGCGTAGACCTTGGAGATTAAATTTGAACAGCCCAAGAGCAGAGCTAGAGAGAGCCCAGGAAGGGGCTGCAAGGATTAGGGATGCCTTGGGGGAGCGATCTGAGGCTGAAAGCCACCACTAGCATTTGATGCTCTGCATGGGAGTAAAGTGCAGGGGTTCCAATGTTAGTAGGAATCTGTGTTTGCTATGTATGATGCACTGACTTGCAGTGCCTGTTGCTTTCCTGGGCTACAGTATCTTTTACTTAATGCAATAATAAAGAATGTTTTCAAAGGCAAAAAATTAATTTATTGAAAAGAAAATTCATTTATTGAAAAGAAACAACTGCTTGGGAAACACAAAGGGCATGACACATCTGTACTGTGTGGGACATGGGAAAGGAGTGGCGTGGGGAATGGGACAATCACAGATTTGTGTATGTCCTGTTATACTCAGCCTTCCTGTCTAGAGTGCTGTGCAATGAGTGCTGAACTTCAGGCTGGCTAAAATGCCTGGTGATGCGGGTTGAGTGCAGTGGGTCAGGGTCATAGTTTGCAGGGCTGGGTGGTGAAGCTATAGGTGTTGGAGGCAGCTGGTGGCAATAAGAACCTGGATGTTGGGGAAAGTGGGTTGATGATGACATGAGGGCACAAGGGAAAGAGTTTTGGGACAAGGGCTGCAGGGGAGAGTAGGCGTAGAAGCGCTCTGCCTGCATTGCTATGAGTGCCTATATTGAGTTTGCTTGGTGCTCCATGATGCTTAGCAGCCATGCTATGCTTTCATGCCAGCGATCTGCATTCTGCTGGCGGATCCTCCTTTCACTCTTCCATCACTCCTGCACTTTTTGCTTTTCATTAAGTGACTGCTGCATGACTTCATGCAGCATGTCCTCTTTGCTTTTTTTGCGGATGCTTCCTGATTCTTTGGAGTCTTTCAGATGTTGATAACAAGGATGGCTGGGATCTCAAGGTTGCATCTGTAAAGCCAAAATGCAACACGTAACAGAGGCAGCATTGGTCACACCAGTCAGAGCAATGATTCAGCCATACTTAAAGACAAGCACAGTGTACAAAATAGCAGAAATTGCCCATCCCAGAGCGAGAACACCTTACCCACAGGAGCCCCAAAATGATGAGTAAGCACAGGGGCAAGGGAGACTGATTGTTTTATGGCCATACTGTCCTTTGGAGATCTGTGCCTCGGGGAGAGCAAACAGCTGCAGGGGGCCCCTATGCTGAACATTGTCCCCACATATTCCACAGGATGTGTTTGTTCTGGAAGATCTCTCACTGCTGAGGGTGATCTGGGAAGCAAGGGAGAGTCTTCTACTACAATGCGGCTTCTGTCCTGGACCATATGCAGCTTGCCTGTGTGCAGCAATGGTCATGACACAGTGGCATGGACATGTTGGCATTACTGGGACAAGGAGCACAGTAGTTCTTTCAAGGAACCTGTGCAAGCAGATTGCTCAGTTTCTGCACGAGACCTTTGAAGAGATCGCTGAGGCCGATTCCCGTGATGTGAGAGAGCACATCAACGCCCTTTTCCGCATCTAGGCATGCATGCAGCCTTAACCCTCCTTGCCCCAAGAGCCTGCACTGAACAACTTCCTTCCCAAAATAAAAGCCACTTACCAGACACCTCCTCTGGTGTTTGTTCTGCCCCAAGCACCATCTGCTGTGACTGGCTACCTTCCTCCTGGTTTGAAAATAGCTCCTGGCTGCATGCAGTGCTGACTCCCCCACCCCCTCTTCAGCACCCTCACTCCCCTTTCCTCCTCCACCTGCCTTGTTGAACTGGGCTCTGAAGTGTCCATGGTGGTCCTCAGAGTGAAGGTGGGGTCACCCCCAAGTGTTGCATCCAGCTCTTTGTAAAAACAGCAGGTCGTGGGGACAGCACTGGAGCAGTGGTTTGCTTTGGGCCCTGTGTGATAGACATTCTTCAGCTCCTTCACTTTAACCTTGCACTGCACCACATCCCAGTCATGGCCCCTTTCCATCATGTCCCTTGATATCTGCCCAAAGGTTTCATAATTCCTACGGCTGGAGCGCAGCTGAGACTGGACAGCTTTCTCTGTCAAACACCAAACACTGATGAAGTCCAGGACCTCGCCATTGCTCCATACTGGGGATCGCCTGGCGCATGGAGGCATGGTCACTTGGAAAGATTTGCTGAGAGCACTCCATGCCTTACAAAGTAAACAGGAAGGGGATTTAAAGGGCAGGTCTGCAGGTTGGTCACCTGAGGGAAGGGCAGTAGAGTTCAAAGTGATGACCAGAGTGGCTAGAACAGGCCTTGTGGGACACTTCTGGAGGCCAATCAGAGCACATTAGTAGACCAGCGCATCCACATCAACCTTCTTGTGGAGGTGGATTACCAAGAGCGCTCCAACTGTGGAGTCCGGGTGCTCTACGTGCCTTGCCAGTGTGTATGCACTATGCATTAGGATGACTGGGGCTGCTTTAATGTGCTCTAACTTGCAAGTGTAGCCAAGCCCTTAGATCCATTGTCATAGGCTTGACCAATGCAGACTTGAAAATCTAACTTAAAACCTTCTAGAATTGCTAGTACTCGAGCAGAAATTTCTTTTCCAGTTTTTCTGTTGAAATTATCAAACAAAATAAACCTTTCTTCAACTGAAAATCTTGAGCTGTCTATAATCTTAACATATCAAATAACCATCTTAGGCTGTACTTTTTGAGAATAATCTGGAGTGACATCAACTTGTTCTGTAAGTGTGTGGAGAGATAATGGACTTGAATGAGCTTTTGGCTCTCTTGTGATTCTTGAACATGTTTAACGTGCTCTGATAAAAGTGGGTCATATTTGCTGAGGAGCTCAACTATGCCTAGAAATTTTCCATTTGCACGATTACCAATATGTTGACTGGAACCAAAGAAAGCCAATCCTCGCTCAGAAAGAAAAAGGATGACATTCAGGATGCGCTCAAGAAGGTTTTTGCAGTTATTAGTTTTTGTAGTGAGTTCAGTCAAGAGTAAATTCTCAACTGAACTTTCAGCTGATGCTGCCCTACTGGTTGATTTCCATGCAACATAGTTTTCTTTGAGTGACGCTGAACTCTCATGTGATAATATTCAGTCTTTCAACTTCCTCCAACCTCTATTGATGCCCCATCCTGATTGATCAGAGAGAATGGATGCATTTGCAACACTTTTGTTCAAAATGAAACAGGGTGCACAGTAGAGATTGTTTTTCTGTACTCCAGCAAAACCAGTCTCTTGTGCACGTCTTACCATTTGGAAGAGTTTTTGTCAGCAGACAGATAGAGAAAGCATGGTATCAGCATCTCGTGAAATGTTACTTGGAATTTCAAAACAACTAATTTGAAGAAAAGATCGCATTTGGGCAGCATTGTTCTTGTAAATAATTCCAGTGTCAGTCACAGTCAAACCTGTAGTACTCATAAATTGCTCTTGCTGCATAAGATCTACATCTTCCTATTGCTGTTGAGTTTCTTGGTCATACACAATATCTTTTCATCTGTTACTGTTGCCACATCTCCTTCTTGATTACTGTCCTCATGTTCAGATATTGGCACTGAAATATCACCTATTGCAGTTGCGGAGTTTTCATTATCTGTAGCATTGTTTGTTGGGGAAGGTGTGTTTTCCAGTGGCTTGAGAAATTAAGTTATTGGCTTTGAGCTCTTAGCTGCTGCTTCATTCAGTTATTTTCGCCGTCTCTTGCTTGCACCACTTTCAAATCTCCTCTTCATAGTGATCTATCGGGTCAATATGTAGCCTATCTACCCTTGAAATATTCTGCTGTAAATAAGTAGCTTATCTACACTTGAAATCTTCTACTGTAAGCATGTACACAAATGCTGAATGGTACACAAATGCTGAAAAGACTTAAAAGGAAGGAATACTAATTAAGAACACAAAATGAAACAGTAAGACGGGTTATTATCCTTATCAGTGAATCAAAACTCAAGCACACAAGGTGTAATATAACAGGCTTTGAAGACAAAGGGATGACATATATACAGTAAACACAGCCATGGATACAGACAGAGGCATAATGTCCAAAAATTTCAAATGTATGTCCTCACAAAACTCACTGTACAAGATTGTACTCACAAATTTTCACCTGGAATCTGGGCCTATAGACTACAAAAGCCTATGATGATGGCCAATCTATCAAGCTAGGGTTCAAGCAACCAACCAGTCACCTGTTTTAGGTACGATATGAAGATAATAATGAGGAATTCTCACACATAAATAATTCCTTAGTCAACTAGATGTAAAAATATAAAGACACTAAAATGTAACAATTCTCTACCTTTCAACTTGCACTTAATCCAGCACCAGCTGCTAGTAGTGGTTTGTTTATATAATCAGCTGATCTGAGAGAGCATATTCATCACAGTCTAACCTTGTGCCATCAGAACCAATATATTTTTAATTAATATTTATGAACATATTAAACTCTTTAATATGACAAAATCTATAAAAATTAAAAAATTGTGTCTTTTACCAAATCACATCTCTTATTTGCTTAAATTTGCAGCTCTAAACTGAGAGAGTGTGTCCGATAGGGATGCGCATAAAAACAAGTTGCAAAACTTATTAACTGCCAAAAAACTAACAAGTGTCTAAATCTGAGACCCCTTTGAGCTTGAGGCCCAGGCCAAATGGCTCTCCTTCCTCCTCCTCCCTCCCGCCCACTCTGATTGGCTCTGTCTGTTGGTGTGAAGAGAGGGCGAAGAGTCAGGAGCTCACAAATTCCAATCCTAATTCTACACGTCAACTCACCCTATGGCCTTGAACAGAACATTTAGCCTCTCTAAGCATCAGGTCTCTTCATCTGCCGTATTGGAATAACGGAAAGACAAGGTGGGTGAGTGAATATCTTTTGTTGGACCCACTTCTGTTGATGAGAGAGACAGGCTTTTGAATAATGGCAAAATGGAGTTTACCTACCTCACCATGCAGCCCAATATCCAGCAAAGTATTATCTTATAGAATAGATGCCTATGTCAGCACTAATAGTTATTTATTACTTGTATTATCATAGCACCTAGCAGGACTCTGTTGGCTAGGCATGGTGAAGCCTTTTGTTTAAATGATCAGATCAGCAGATCACAGTCCTGCTGGTTTGGGTCCTTAGGCCAAGAGCATGTGTCCAGCGTGACAATCCTCTGAGATGTCCACTTGTTTCCTGAAGACCAAGTGACAAAATTTACAGCCTTAGTGTTGATAAAAAAAGCTACTGATTGAAACAGTAGCAGGCTCTAAAGCAACAATCTGAGGCTGGCTGGCTCAATGGCTCTAGATTCTATCAGGGTTGCACTAGAGTTAGATTAATAGTCTCTGTTCAGGATTTTAATCTTTAGAATGCTCCCCCAGTGGACCATGGGTTTTGAGGTTCCTTGTTGGCTACTTTTAAGGCTCATTTATATTTTGGTTGTGTTAGGTCTTGCTGGTTTCTAGGCTCCCTCTTTGTTCTCACTTCTCTGTAGTATATTTGCTAGTCCCTTTTTTGCCTTGTTTTTGTGTTAATTTTCCTGAAGTCCACAGGTTTTGCTCTTGTACCACAATTTTCTGTTGTGATTAATGTTGTATTTGGGAGGGCTTCATATTTTTTATTTTAATGAAATGTAATGGGTTTATTGTATAGTGTTTAAATGCTATCTAATGGGCACACTATTAAGGAAAATGGTGAGTATGGACACATTATAGGCTACGCGAAACAAGTGAGAAGTCCAGAATAGGCTCTAGAGACTGTTGGGAGGCTCTATAGAGCAATTTAGGACTAATACACTATCAGACACCACGCCACGCCAGATACCCTGTCTTCACACATTACATTCTGCAATGGATCACTATATACACGCCTCAGCACAAAGTAAATATCATGTGAACTAACAGAATGAGAGAAAGTGAACAGGACAGTAAGCAGTTTGACTCCACTTTCCGAGAAAGGCTTTGTGCTTTCTGCTTTTCCTGTGATGCTGAACCATAAGGCGACAACAATGTGCTTAGTCTTAACCTAGACTGTAACTTCTTCACATACCAAACAGCTGACCTAAAGTTTTTCATACTACTCAGATCAGCTGGGAAAATCAAGTGTTTCTAGGTTCAGTATCAGAGACCTGTTCCCATTACATGTGCAGTTGAAGCAAAACAATGAGTAAAAGAACTGTAACGGTTGCTTTATGGCATCATTAGAAACATCAGTATTATTGGTAATGCAGCACTTAAATTTGAACTGTCATTTAAAACTTGGTTTGGATGGAAGCAGCAACCCATAGGAAAGATATGATACTGTCATTCATATATATATATATACATACACACATGTAATGAAAACTATTGTTCAGGCAGGAGTCACCAGGTGGCACTATTACACAGTCTCAAGAATTCTCTCAGTACATGAACAGTGTTGAATTTTTGATGAAATGCTGCATTGTTGTTAATTTTTTTATGTATATTCTTTTAGGGGGGCTGTGGCAAGCAGCAAGGGAGCTGCTTTAAATCTTTGTTCTCTGCGTTAATATCTTTAACTAATCAATTTCTTGGGGGCAGAAATTAGCTCAGGGAACCAGGTATTTGGTTTGGCCTGAGATTCCAGAAAGAGGGGATTGTCTGCCTGCTGTTTTTGATCCCATCTGTTCAATGACGGCTGAATATAGTGTAAATAAAACAAGTTACACTAAGAAAATACCCAAGCTCTGCATCACTGATTTCTCTTCCAATGGGAAACAAAACTGCAAGGCTCCAAAATCTACCACCACTTGGCCGAGGAGCAACAGTATACAAAAAACCATGCAAGGTCTGGAATTCCAAAAAGTACAAAAACAGGAATACATTGTGCACCTCTTTAAAGTGAATACAAACCCATTTAATCACATGCCAGCAAGACAGACGGAGAAGAGTTCTCTGTAAGCTCAAAAGCTTGTCTCTCTCTCTCTCCCTTCAACAGAGGCTGGTCCAATAAAAGATATTCCTTCACCCGCCTTCTTTCTCTAATATCCTGGGAACGATATGGCTATAACACTGCATGACAGCAAAACAGTAAGAAAGAGACAAAAACCAAAAGTTAAAGAACAGTATTGTGAAAAAAAGTCTTGGGCACAACCACATGCAAGTGGAGGGATTATTTTCTCATTGGAGGGCATGGAGCTGCAGTTTAAGTCTGTCACAATCTCTCTTTGAGGGAGGTTTATAGGGCCCTTAGTGACCAGGATTATGGTCTCCCACTCTCATGTATGGCCAAGATCCCTGGATAGAAACTCCTCAAATCCCATGGATCTCTCTGTATTATTAAGGCAGTAGTGACTAGGAGCCCCACCGTCATGGATCAGAACCCCATTGTGCTAGGTGCAGCACAAACACATAAAAATATGGTCCCTGCCCTAATTCGATACCGGCAAAGCATATGCTATGGCCATAGGTACTTTGGAAATGCAGATAGGCTAGAAAGATAAGTTGTGTTTCCAACATTTGCAGAACTGCACAGTGTAAAATTGCGGGTCTGGGAAACACAGATAGTGCATATGCCTCCCTACTAAACCAATGTAACTTCGGTATGAAACACATTCATGTGGAAATGCTCCTTTGTGCAACACTGTCCTACACAGTCCAAATCGGCTATTTATGTACTCTCTAGGGGGCCCATTTGAGCACAAATGCAATCAGCTCTGAGGATGTGTATGTTTAGGACACCATGCTCTCCAAAGTACTATTGTCCCCCTCTTCCACAGCTGATTCATATGGCAGTAGCTGGAGTTACATGCATTTCCTAGCATGATATCCAGAAGTGGGGGTCACTGTGAGAAACAACACAACGTCATAAGCCATGCTGATCTGAGGGAATGATGCAGTGCAAATAGGAACAATACTTTTCTTCAGGCCTTTTCATGGATTACACCATTTTCCATGGGTTTTCCTACAGGAAGAATCATTATAATTAATAGTTTGTCGTTAGTATCTAAAATTAACATTCATTTGCTGTCTTGTGTCTAAGAAATATGCCCTTTGAGGTGCTTGGAAAATATCTTATGCAATACAGAACATGTGTAATACTGCTCTGGACATGGTGCTGTGTAACTTTATAACCTACTGTAGGTTATAATCATACTTTAAAATGTTTTCCATCTGAGACTGTAAATGCCCTGGGCAGGGAACATGGCCAAAATGTTCAAACCCAAGTGCTCAAAGTTAACCTCCCAACTCCATACTTAGGTACCTAAATAAAAGAGGCCTGATTTTCAGAAGTGCTGAGCTCCCACTGACTTCAATGGGAGCTGCTGGATTATTGACCATAAGGTACTAATTTTGACTTCTGTTTCTGAAAATTTTAGCTGTCTTGTGCAGTGCAAACTAGACTGTCAGCACTTCAATAAGTGATCTAAGACACCACCAAAAAGTTTCAATCTTACCTTAATTCTGGGTTCTGCAAGGTCTTTTTTTACAAGCAGAACATTTTAGTTTAGACTAAAAATCAAATCCCCGTGGGTTTTACTCAATTTTCTCTCATATACTGATGTTAACAGTTAGTGTTAGATGCAGGACCCATTTTCGTCCACTAGATGGTGCATTTACAAAAAAAAAACACCTTACCTGTCTCCTCTTTAGGTATTATCAGAACAAATCTGTGGTTCATCTGTGCTTCAAATAGCACCCCCCCCTCGTATGTAGACTTTGCACATGTGGGGTTTTTCCACATTTTGTTTTGATCACAAGGTGCAGAGATGGTCATCCACCTCATGCAGTCTGAACCAGGCTAACTGTATGCCTAAAGGAACAGTTGCCAAGGAAACTTGATTTAAAAATGAAACTTTTGTTACATCAACATACAGAGAAAGAAGAACCACCCTCGCAGTACACATGTATACCCCCAAATGATTTTGAACATAGCTCAGAATAATGGTGATTTGTTTTTGTGTTAATGCCAAAAGGTTACAATATCACACCTATCTGGGGATCTTCGTCGGGTAGAGCCACCCAGTTCAATAAGCAAACACTTCAGGCTTTAAGTGCGGATTTTTGCAATAATAAACAGTTCATGTTGCCTCGAGTACCAGTGCCCAGCCACTAACAAGGATTTTACAAGATCAGTGAATTAATCGAACGTTTGTAAGTTGCTTTCCTATTCCTAGCTTTTCAAACTTACTAAGTTATTTCAAATCAACTTTCTAGTACAAATCGTGAAGCCCTGTCATTGTTTTTGGTTTTCAGAAAAATACTGTGAGCAGAACAATTCCAGCACCACACCCCTGTTATCATTTAGGTAACCCTCCCTGTCTGGTATATTTTAAGTGGATAAAAACATAGTCACCATATCCGCGTTAATTCCCGCAACCCAATGACCGCACAAAACCCTCTCCAACAAGTGAGCATTGTTAAAAGCTCCTGCTCACTCAGTTTTCAACAGCAAAATCATCCCCTCAAAAACCTGACAAATAACTGTAAGTAGGTAATCAAACACCGCAGTTATGGGAATAGACACATATACTGCAAAACCGATGAGGTTCGCTAGCAACCAGGCACTAAAAAAGGTTAAGAAAGTGAAGGGAAAGGAGACGAGGTAAAACTGGCAAATGCTTCAGGCAGTTGGTTTAGAATTGCTTTCCCTTGAAAGCATTGTGCTGCTGATGATGCCCAGTAGCTCCCTGCTATACACTTTCTCCTGATGGGGGACAGCTAACGCCCAGTGATACCTGATCCGAAACCATCCTTTCGGCTTTGACATACAGAGACCCTAGCAGGACACTTGACTGCCACCGGGCGAGCAGCAAAATGCCCCCTATCTTTGTCATTAAATACATCAATCAAAAAAGAAGTGGAGAGGGCAACCTCCAAAGTCTTTAGGCAACAATGAGCGATTGCTCTCTGGGCTGTTGTCTGCAGCCTTCCTTCAACACAAGCAGATACGATCTACATTGTCCTGGGCTGAGGACTTCGCTCAGTGGTGCTGAACACAGCGCGAATTCTCTTTCCTCTGCCATGCCCCGGGCTGGCGGGGATGCTGCTGAGGAGAGAGGGTTTATCTCAGTGATCATTTGTTAATCCTGACTCATAAAGCGGGCAGGACATGGGTGCAGGGAAGTGAGATGAAAAAAATTAAGACGTGGGTAGGCAGACGGAGGGGAGGAGCGTTTGGGCTGGTGGCAAACACATAAAACCAGCCGGTGTGTTGTCCCCCTCCCCCGAGCGAAACAGGAAAACTCTCCCCGCATAAAACTTCAGATCCCCCTTCCCCTCCCTGACAGGGCACCAAACCACCCATCAACGAGGGGAGAGTGCGGAGCAAAGGAGGGGGGTGGGGAAGGAAAGCTTGGAAATCCCTCATCTGTGAAGAGAACAGAGACGGGAAGATGAAAGCAATACAGCTCGGTGTAGCCTAGCTGACTAACGCGCCAGGAGGTTTGCACACCTTTGGGGATTTCCTGCATATCTTCACTGCGGTGTCTCGTAAGGAAATGAACCTGTTACACTCGTTCTAGGTGGGATTGTCATTGACTAGAGTCTATGCTCCTTTCCCTGATCCTCGATTTAAGGGAGGACTGAGGACACCCACCTTCCGCGTAGGAGAATCGGTGGCGCTTCTTTACAAGCAGGTGGTCGGTTTGCGCTTTCTTATTCCCGTCTCCCCCCTCACCCCCACCTCCTGGCTGGACAACTCCCTCCTTTGGAGAACACGCCCAAGTATCTGAAGGAGGTGGGGGGAGAAGAGAAGAGATAGTAACATTGAACCTGAGGGGAGATCCAGAGCTGCGGCGCGCAGAGAGCGATCACGGCAGCCTATACATTCCCAGCACTAAAGTATTACGTGTGACAGGCATACAAATCCGGACTAAAAAGAAAAAGAGAGAGAGAGAGAGACAGACACAGGGTGGGTGGGAGAGAGAGAGAGAGAGAGCGCGCGAGCGAGAGAGAGAGACCCAGCTGAGGGATATGGTGTTTGTCTCTTGGGATTTACAAACACACACAGCCTGTTCAGATCACAAGAGGGTTTGTCTGTTTTGTCTGCACTACCTTGACCCGGAGCTGCACTGTCTGAAGAAACGAGAAATTAGCCAGCACGACTAGCATTAGAGGCATCATTTTGCATGGTGATCTGAAAAACCAGCAAACAAGGAGTATGAACAGGAAAACAAGGCGTTGGATTTTCCACATCTTTCTGAGCCTAGGGATTGTATATATCAAAATTGGGTAAGTAACTTTAAAAAAAAACCCACAAACGATTTCTCTCTGCCTAGCCTGTCCAGACCTGTTAATATTTAACTGGGAAAGTTTGGAAGACTGTTGTTATTTTGTTTTAAAAGACAGCGCAGAAATGCTAGTGCCTTTAAATGAATTGGTGTGCAGTGTAGAGCTGGGGAATGTGAAAGTCATTGGTGATGTGCCGGAAGCATGACCGGAATGGCAATGTGCTGGGGTTATTTTTATGCTCTTTCTGTACCTACCGTATCCCTTCAAAACAACCCAAACTCTGCTTTCACATGCACGGCGAGTATCGCCTCAATGGGATTTGAAAAGACATTTGTCAGCCGTTCAGGAGAGCGAGCGCCGGCGAGAGTGGCCGCCGGCTCCCAACCCCTTCCTCCCCCGGGACCTCCGGGGAAACCATCTCCTCTCTTCCCAGGTGCAACCGACGACTTGATGGACTGTTGCTGAGGGGGGATAAGGACCTGTTCCCTGAGTGCGCGACAGCGATCTCGCAGGGCAGCCACGGGTCACCCCGTCATCGGCTGCTGGACTGGCCAAAGTGGGCGCTTTTGGGGGGAAATAAAACACTCGCCAGTCCTGTTATACAGAGCCAAACCCTCTCCCCTCACTTGTAGGTCAGCGGCACCTTTAGCACCTCACCCAACTCAGAGGCGTCATTCTGCAAGGGCAGGGAGTGGGCTGCAGCCCAGGGCCAGAGGGGAGGGGCCGCTTTATTTTTCCTAACTGCGCTCATTATATAGCTTAAAACAACAATGAGGATGATAATCACAATAAACCCCCAGCCCTTGGAGCGTGCGCCTGGGCGCCGGAGTTGCATGCGCTCTAATGTATGAGTCAGGAAGTTGGGTCACGTTTTGGCAAAAGCCCACGCGCTCTTTATCTCTCTTTTAATTATAGACAGAAAAAAAAGGTGATGAGGTGCGGGGGTCGGGGGGGGGGGTGGGGTGGAAGGGCGAGGCCCTGATGTCCGTGAAGTTGACCCAATCTTTCCTTTAACCGGCACGATTCTATTATTATCCCCAGGCTCCGCAAGGGACTGGCTGGGGAGGGCCACACGCCCAGCAGAAAGTTGGGTTGGTCTTGGCCAGAGGCTGTTTGAGTAAAATGATGTTTTTGTTTTGCTGGAGTACGTGCCATAACCTATCAGTGGCATCAGCCAACAGCCGGGGGAGGGTTTTAATCGCCCGCTGCCATGTGAACACCTGAGCAGGGTTACAGAGGATGAGGCGCTCTCTGTCCTCTGCTGAAGCTGAGCCCCTCTATCGCCTTTACACCAGTCTCTGGACTGACCCAAAGCGCTTGCTCCGGGGAAAGGTTACTAACGCCAATGTGAAGATCCTAGGCTGAAAGCGCTTTCAAGGCAGAGAACGTGCTTCCAAGTGAGAAGATGCCTCCCCCTCTCAGAACGCTGCCGCCTCGGGAATCGATTGGCTCTGAAAGCTGCAGCTGGGCTAATTTCATTTGTTCTGAGTCTTTCCCCTTCTTCTCTCATTCCAGGGGCTTTTCCTCTGTGGTGGCTCTGGGGGCCAGCATCATCTGTAACAAGATCCCGGGTTTAGCTCCCAGACAGAGGGCAATCTGTCAGAGCAGACCCGATGCTATCATAGTGATCGGAGAGGGGTCTCAAATGGGAATCAACGAATGTCAATTTCAATTCCGAAACGGACGCTGGAATTGCTCTGCCTTGGGGGAAAGGACCGTCTTTGGAAAAGAGCTGAAAGTGGGTATGTTACCTCTTTACTGGTTATTGAAAAGTTCGGACGTGAAGTCCGCCAAAAGGTTCGCAAAAAGGGGTTGATACACATCAAAATGTCACAGAATCATACATGCTAGGGTTGGGAAAGACCTGCCAGGCAGCTCGTGCAGGCTCATTCCCTTTAGTGTATTTTCACCTGCCCCTTTCTCTAGGATTACCAGAATAGATATCTGTGCATCTTCCCCCAGGACATCTAGTGAAACCCTCTCAAACACTCTAAAAAAGCACTCACATAACAATAAGCCCTCTTCCTCTAAATATTCCACTGTCCTATGCCTGTAAAGCCTGGGCCCTGTGCCTTTTTTTCATGTATGTACAACACACAACAGGACTTGGAGATTTGTATCTGGTTAGGGGTTTTGTTGGGAGACAGGGCATTGAAGAGAGGCTAGGTTTTGACTCTGCACACATAAAGCTCATGAGTCATTCTCTGTAGATATTAGCCCCACAGGATGGATTATTACAGGATCAGCACTTTATGTGAGATTCCCACTATTTAGACCAGCAAGCTTATGAAAACTAACTGTTTATTTGGTGAGAGACTGGCCCCTTCGAAAACAGAATCAGAAAACAGGGACCTGTCAGTTTAGAATTCAACTGAGCCCAAACCTTAGGTATAGTTAATATCTGGGCATTCAAATCTGAACCACACCCACAGTTAAAGGAGTTCTAATCTGAATTTCCAATTTGGGCTCATCTCTGTTGATCATACATACTGGGTTTTTTGTACTAACAGCTGAAGATACATTTTTAAATTGCACTCTTCTTCACACAGCACACAGTCAACCTGTGGAACTCCTTACCTGAGGAGGCTGTGAAGGCTAGGAATAGAACAGGGTTTAAAAGAGAACTGGATAAATTCATGGAGGTTAAGTCCATTAAAGGCTATTAGCCAGGCTGGGTAAGGAATGGTGTCCCTAGCCTCTGTTTGTCAGAGGGGGGTGATGGATGGCAGGAGAGAGATCACTTGATCTTTACCTGTTAGGTTCACTCACTCCGGGGTACCTGGCATTGGCCACTGTCAGTAGACAGGATACTGGGCTGGATGGATCTTTAGTTTGACCCAGTACGGCCATTCTTATGTTCTTATGTTCAAATAGCAGCAATAAAAATACAAATTTAGATGTGAGGAAATTTCTAATGAAGGGGGAAACACTGTCCTCAGACCTATGTGTGGCAGAACTTATGATACCTGAGGGCTTGTTTGTGTTTGTTGATCATGCCATACCTGGGAACAATGAGAAGAGTTAAGGATAAAATTTCAGCATCAAGGGCCATAGTCACCTTTCAATGCACAATTAAAAATGGTCACTGATATCAATATGAGTTCCATGTCTGACAGTGGAGTCTACAGATCTGGGGTTCTCTACCTTGGACTATGAGAGTGCCCAGGGACTCAACGAGTTTAGATTCAATAATCTATTGGAGGAGGGAACACTGTCATAATAGAGAGCTAAGTTATTCTATGGTGCTTGGGAAACAAGATGTAGCATTAGCAAGGCAAGGAGCCAAGAGCACCCGGGGCACTTTTACACCAGAAGTATTGGGCTCTTTGATTTATTGTGCAGGGCCTTTGGTTCGCTGAGAAGTCCTTTGGTTGGACTGGATTATTTTCAGGCCCCACTTTGTCTTAATCCACCAAGGGCAAATGGACCAGGGCAGGATATGGCCTAACTATAATATCAGTATGGCATTCTTTGTGCACCCTAGATACACATTAAAGTCACTGGGATTGGTACACAAAGAATTCAGCATTTGGCATCTATATATCTGAAGTTCCTCACTTAGGCAGGTTAAGTAAATGTTTTAGTATTACTCAAATGTACGTGGGTGTGATTTCCAATGCTCATGTTTTTATGCGAGAACAAAAATGGAAGTCTACAGATGTTTTATTGAAGGCCAGTGGGTTCTCAACACCTTTGAAAATCAGGCACTATGTCTCAGATTGGTCATCCAAAGACTGAGGCATACAACATTAGTGAATACTTCTCAAAATGTGTCTGTTACACTGGAAGACTGTAACTGCTCATTCCGGCCACTGATTTATGCAGGCATGTGTCTGACTGACCTCAATGATAGTTCTGCTTGGAAGGCTGGTAGTGTTGGACCACTGTAATCTAACAGTTACATATATATTTGTAAAAAGAAAATGTGTGTGCCCAAGAGCAACAAATACGCAGTGTTCTTATGGTATGTTGTGTAAACATTGTCAGTTTTTTTCGAAATTGATTTAGGTGGTAGGCTATATTTAAGTACTTTTAAAGAAAGTCAATATCCAAGGAAGTGGATCTGATCCATCTTTAAAGTGTTACCTTAGATCTAATTACCGATTATAATGCTTATATAGATAGGTGTATTCAAACATATCAGGCCACTCTCATCTCTGGCATAGCTCCATTGACTTCAGAACTTAA
Organism: Dermatemys mawii; assembly: GCA_007922305.1. NCBI lineage: Eukaryota > Metazoa > Chordata > Testudines > Dermatemydidae > Dermatemys > Dermatemys mawii. Next base: position 2,462,364 of record ML677379.1, read on the forward strand.
ACCAGGATTGAGTGTGGACCATAATGAATAGAACTCACTTAAAATGCATAAGCAACAATGTTCAGATTTAAACAATGTTTACACTTTCATTTCACAATAAACATATGCATCTTGCTAGCAAGGTGCATAAGAAAGACCATCAATCTCATGCAAAAAAGCACCTTTTTTGGAACTCAGGGGTACATACCTGGGATCTTTAATGGCAAGTCTGATTTCAGTGCCAACGGTTATGGCTGAGTTAAGTTACTGAAAAATAGTGGGTCTACTGAGTGCCACTAAATATTAATAACATTAGTGTAACCATTTGTGTTTCACAGATTGTCTTCTTGATCTTCTCTGTTTCCTGTCTGTATCAGCATGTGTGGAAACCTTTGCACATTTGATTCAGACAATATCATTTTATAAGAAGATGGAAAAACAATGTTCAGTTTCTAGGCTTCTCTAAGCTGCTCACTGTTTTCCATTCCCCTTTATCAACTGTTCTTTCCATCTCCCTAAGTCCTGTAAAGAACCAGTATGAACTACAATTCACAATAATCTAAGCTAATATTTCACTGTGTTAAGAAGGGCAAATACTATACCTAGTAAAGACAAAGGCCAGACTTAATGCCCACAACTAAGATAAGATAAAAGAGAAAGTCTCACATTTGTTATCATAAATAGTGGGAATGGGGACAGGAATGACACATGCAATATGAAATGTTAAACCTAAAATATCCCCCATATGGTAACCAATGCACTAATAAAAATGCAATTTAATATTAACTTCAAAATGTTTTTCACTTCTATATTTTTCTATATCAGTAGTAGCTGTAGATCTCTACTTTCTCATACCTTTCACATGATTAGTCTGGATTGTCATTAGAATGCTATAAGTGTAAAAGGTACTAAAATATTAGTTAATGTGTATACACTGATGATGTTTCTTAGTATGGCTGAATCTTCAAAATTGTTATCTTGGAAGTAGGCAGGATACCACTGGTCCCACAACTGCAATTTGCAATAAAATCATTTGACCGCATGATATCATTCTGCTTTCTCTATTAGATGACTGCCATGTGACTTTGAAGTGGCATTGTGGTGCCTGTGCTAAGATTAGGATGCAAATTCAAAATGACTGTAATGTAACTTGGTGAAATACCACTGCGTCATTAAATGATTACAACATGGGCGTATATGTGTACTAATCCTATACTAAGTACCCCAAAAGAAATTCTCTCAGTTTGTGAGGATTCAGCCACACAACTCCTCTGCTAACTGGAGTTGTGTGTGTAAATCTATGATAACAAGTTACCGTGATAACTGCATATTCATGCATCATAGACTGTTCTAGACATAATACCTATCTTTAAAAAGGGAAACAAAGAAGACCTCAGGAACTATAGATCTAGTCACCCTAACTTCAATATCTGGAAAGATACTGGAACAGATTATTGAACAATCAATTACTGTACATTCTAGAGAACAATAAGGCTATAGCCAACATGGATTTGTCAAGAACAAATAACAACAAACCAAGCTAAGTTCTTTCTTTGTCAGGGTTACTGGCCTAACTAATGAGGGGAAGCAGTGATATATTTTGATTTTAGTGAGGCTTTTGACATATCATCACACAACATTTTCATAAGAAAATTAGGGAAATGTGATCTAGATGAAAATACATTAAGGTGGGTGAACAACTGCTTGAAAGTCCATACTCAAAGAGTAGTCATCAATGGTTACTATTCAATATTTTCATTAATAACTTGAATAGTGGGATGGGGAGTATGTTTATAACATTTGTGGATGACACCATGCAGGGAGGAATTGCAAGCACTTTGGAGGAAAGAATTAGAATTCAAAATGACCTTGACAAATTGGTCTGAAATCAACAACATGAACTTCAGTAAAGACAAGTGAAAAGTATTGCACTTAGGAAAGAAAAATTAAATGCACAAATACAAAATGTATATGACTGGCTAGTCAGTAGTACTGCTGAGAAGGATCTGGGGGTTACAGCGGATCATAAATTGAATGAGAGTCAACAATGCAATGCAGTGGTGAAAAAAGGCTAATATGCTGGGGTGAATTAAGAGGAGTAAGGCATGGGAGGTAATTGTTCTGCTCTACTCAGCTCTGGTGAGGTTTGAATGGATTATTATGTTTCGTTTTGGGTACCACGCTTTAAGAAAGATGTGGACAAATTGGAAACAGTCTAGTGAAGAACAAGAAAAGTGATAAAATGTTTAGAAAACCTTACCTATAGGGAAAGCTTTAAAAAATGGATCTGTTTAACCTTGAGAAAAGACGAGGGAGAGGGGGAACCTCGTGAGGTCTTCAAATATATTAAGGACTATTGTAAAAAGGATGCATTCAGCTGCCTTCCATATGCATAGGTGGGACAAGAAATAATGGTCTTAAACTGCAGCAAAGCAGATTTAGGTTAGAGATTAGGAAAAACTTCCTAACTATACATACTCTTAAGTACTGGAATTGGCTATCAAGGGAAGTTGTGGAATCCCCATTACTGGAGGTTTTTAAGAACAGAATAGACAAACACCTGTCAGGCATGGTCTAGGTATATATGATCTTGCTTCCATGCAAGAGGATGGAGTAGATGATCTTTTGGGGTCCCCTTCAGCCCTTCTTTTCTAAGACATCAGATACAGTTTTGTTATCAATCTGAATCCTGGGATATCATTGTTATATTACTTTTGTCTTTACTTGGTAGTCTGATACTGTGCAAGTATAACCAAACTGATTCAAGTTTAATTTTCTTTCTTTTGTTGATTCTGAATTGTGACTCAGGAGATGTGGGTTCTAATCCCAACTCTGCCACTGATCTGCTGGGTAACATCGGGCAAGTCATGTCCCCTTCTCTCTGACTCACTTTACCCATATATAATATAAGGATAAAGACTTTGACGTCCTTTGTTAAGATCATTGAGAGCTATGAATGAAAAGCACTATATAAGAGCTAGGGATTATTATTTGTAAACTTTTTTGGGGGGAAGTCACATATAACCTTGCTAATCTGTCTTTCAGAGATAGTTTTGGACAAAGGATTATAGCTAGTGACCACTTACTTTTATTCATTAGCAACATGGCATATTTCTGTTCAGGTATTGGGTTCCCAAATATATTCACAGTGAGTCTCCATCTCATTTACTGCATATATTTAATTTCTAGTGTTATACAGTATAGTTTGTCCTTCAAGAGAAAGACTTTACTGACATTTAAATATGGATATCTGGTCATAACAATTGGTAATGATAATGTCAATAACAGTGCAGATGATGTGGTGATACAATTATGAGTCTTTTTTAAATGAACAAATGTATAATGGTGTCCACACCTCAGCGTTTTTGGACTTTCCTTCACCAAAGCCATAAAGTCTTCAGAATAAGACAGTCCAAGGATTCTGTTCACATTTATTCAAATGAAGTGTCAGAAAGGATCCAAAGGACTGACATGTAGATGAGTCTTTTGCAACAACATGAAGCTTAAGTTTTGGTTCTCATGGAACACCAAAAGAGCAAATTCAACCATGAGAGGTTTCCACTGAACACTCAGCAGACCAACCCAGATTAACTGCACCCAGAATACGATAGTATCAAGCTGATGTGATGATACAAGAACACAAGGAAAAAGATGTTTCTCTTTCTGATGACCTTAATGACATTATGATACAGTTGTGCCTTTGCATTTTGACAAGACAAAGTTGAAAGCAATTTCAATGCAAGTTTATGGAAACCTGGCAAAACTAAAACCAACTTCAGTGCAGGTCTTTGAAGATCCTGTGACAGACATTAAACAGGAAGAATTTCAACACAAGTCTGTTAAGACCCTATGACTCTGCCATAACAACAACATGACACAGCAAAACTAAAAGCAATTTCAAGGCAAGTCTGTGGAGACTCCCCTCACTGAGACATTACCTGTGGAAAAACATTGAACACAACCTTTGGAGAGAGGACATGATGATCCTATTACATAGAAAACACACAAGACACTATTGCCAAGCATGTGCCTGGGACTGAGAATGTCAATTTTAAACAAAAGGATCTCACTGCAGATTGGAATATTGAAAATCCAAAAAATAATGAAGATATTGTACATTGTCTTCAAAAGCGAGAATATCCTGAGTGACACATCTGTCACAATACTGTTAAATTAACTCGTTGTGTCCAGAACTTCCATCATGATGGACAATCCTGTTGGCCTTGCCTATGCTAGCAAAAATGGGACCTGGGATTGACTGCTAGTGCAGCACCATCAAAAGCAGCAATAGTGCAGCTTTAGTAGGCAGGGATGATTAGAAGAGACTGATAATTAGCTGAGTCCTGCTTACACTACAGCTGACAACATTGCTACCACTGGCAGAGCTCAATGAATGAGGGCTCATTTTGGGGAATGTATGTGCAGCATGTGTGTGTGTGCGGGGGGACTCACCTTACTGTGGAAAGTTACGTTCCGCAGACCTTTATCTTGCTTATACTACTCATGCGAGTAGTGCAACTGAAGCCAAAGGGACTATCTGTGTGAGTGATGTGAACAGAATCTGGCCCAACTGCATTACAGTTGACCAAATTCATTACTGATTTGCACTTTGTGCAATACTTTTAACTTCAGGGAAATCTCAGTCAGAGAAGTTAAGTGATCTATGCAGGTTCATAGAGGGGACAAGGTGTTAGGAGTTATTAGCTCCCACTTATTTACATACTCAGACCAATATTCTCTTCCAGTAACATCCTTAACGCTAGTTCACTGAGTGATTTACATTCCACATAGTCTCATGGTAGTAATGGGAGAGAAATTTCTTGGAGTGGTCGGAGTAAAGGTGGAGTCTTCCATTCTCACACTTCCCCATGAATGACAAATATTTTGAAGGCCAAATTATGCCCTCTGTAATACCAGGGTAACCCTCTTCTCTTCCATGGGTTTGCAGTGTAACTAGGTAGCCTTGTAATTGGAATTTAGAAAACAATTGTTTTGCAGATGCACAAAAGTGAAAAGAATCCAGCTCATTTCCCCATACCTGAGGTAGCAGGAGAAAAACGTAGTAACACTTATTTTGTCACTAATGTGTACAGATCTGACTTGCAGTAAGCAAACGTCTGTTCAGTAAAAAGTTACCATCTTAGTCACTTTTCAGATTAGAAATGGATTTTCAATTATATAATTTCATCGGAATTATTTTTCTGTCACTTCTTTGGACCAACATTTTTTGGTATTCAATTCCAGGGTAATTTCTTGGGACAGGCTTTAAATTTTTGGGTTTTTTGAATTACGAAGAACAAATATCAGGCCTAGAAGATCACTCTAAAATGACTTGCAGAAGGCTAAAATTAAACTAGTTTCTATAGTCCAAGAGAAGATATTTGCCCATGGAAACGAACAGGCAAGGCTGCCATCTTAACAAAAGGTTTCTGTTTGGTATTCTGCCATTAATACAATACAGACTTTATTTTTTCCAAATGCAACCAGTGGTTGATTAAAGATTGACAAATACTATATATTTTGAACCACTGGCACTCATGAGACCCTAAGATATACTGAAAAGGACAAATACAGATCCCAGTGAAAGTAATGGGGATTTTACAGTTTTCCTCTGTGGGATGAGGACTTGCATTTTATGTGCTGGATTTTCATCTCCTGCCACTGTATTTTAGCATATGCATGGTATTTGCATATGCAGTAATGCAGGCTTAATTATTCACAGGCAAAAACCTGCTCCTGCAAAAACAGAGGTGAGGCTGAAAATCTGGCACAATATATCTAAAAACAAGCATGTTACTTTATGCCAAAGAGTCAATCTTTTCAGGCTGTGACTGTCATAGTAAGATAAAAACATTGCCCCAAGGTCACATTACTGTAGTTGGAATTCACATCAGAAGGCTCTCATACCTGCCTTCAAATGTATCTTGTGAGTACATGTTTCAGAGAAACAAAAAGATTACATTACATTAGCACGTAGAGTAACTAAATGCCTAGTGCAGGGTCACTATATAGGTTTTTCTGAAAGAAAATACAATGGCATAAAACACATTTTAACACAGTATAGTATAAGAAGTGAAGAACTATAAAAGGGATGATCTATATCTTCTGAAATCCAGAATGATGGGTCTGATTTTACAATACTTGTGCCTTGAGTAACTATTTTATACACTTAAAATAGAATTTGCTTTTGAAGTGCAATATATCCGTTTGTATCCCATTTCAGAATTTCACATTATTAATCTGTGTTGATGAAACATAATATAATCTAGACTGATAAATGGGAAATGACTAAAGCCTCTGAAGATGGGAAATATTTCCTGCTTACCTTTTAAAATACAATTCACCCTATTTCTTTAAATTGGTTAGCTAAGAATTTTTAACTCAGCATCCTCAACTTCATTTCAAGTCAGTAGAAGATTTGGGAGCTCTCAGCATCCAGGTTTGGGACCTGAACTGGAAAAATAGTCATACTTTCATTTTTAAAGCTGCCTTTTAAAATTAATTACACATGGTGTTTTAAGAATCAAGCCCATACGCGCTCTCTCCCTCTCAAAAAGGCAAACTGAGATAAGTAGTCAGAGGACGAGTTCTGCTCCATTTTACTTGCTATGAATTATGATCTCTATAGAGATGTGAAGTAATGTTAGTCATGGCACATAATTGGCAAGGTACGCTGTATTTTCCATCTTTTTATTTTCACAATCAACATGTATTTCAGTTCATGTCACTGCAGATAACTCCCTCCCTGACCCCTTGGCTTTAAATAGCAGAAAATACAAGGTATGTTTTCCAGTGAGATAAATACAAATTTGTCTTTTTTATTTCCCAGATTAGTCAATTTATGGTTGGGCTGATATGGAGGGGGGGACAAAACTTTTTAAAAACATACTTAGAATCTTAGAGTTGAGCTGCTCAACGCCATCAGCTCTGACTGACGTCTTTGGGAGTGGAGGGCACTCAGCACTTTGCAGGATTAGGTCCCAATTTCCTATGTAATGCCAAACACACCCTGATTATTGCTGCACTGATATACATACATTTTATAAAAGGGTTGAATTTACATTAAAAATGAAGAACTCTGTTTTAAAGAAGAACAGAAATGTTGCGGGGAGGGGGGAAAGAGTGGCAATACCAAATCAATAATAGAATATGGATCCATGTTTGCTCTAAGTACACAAACAGATCCCACACTGACTTGCCAGATCCCTGTCCTGTCAACACTTTATTCATGGGGGTAAAGTTATGGATGTGCAGGTTTGTAGGATTAGGGCTGTAGTATACATTTCCTATAGTTACATTAAATGTTAGAAGAGCCACATTGGGGCCAACTTAACAAGTGTTAAGGTTATGCTGCACTCTTCTTGACTTCAGTATCTGTTCTGTACAAAAAGCAACTGTCATACATACACTTTTACGTACAAATATTTATTTAAATATTTAAAAACTAAAGACTAAAAGGGTCAAAATGTTATTCCCTCATTCAAGTGTTTGCTAAATCTGAGTTCAAAGTTTCCCCCTGCATTAGCTGATGATGTAACTGATGCTAAACTCACAGAAGTTAGAGCTAGACGGGACCTATTAGATCGCCAAGCCCATCCTCTGAAAGGCTAGGATATTGTTCTTTTCATGGGATGCAACTCTGCTTTAGGTGTTGCAAGAAAAACACAAGAACCTGAAAGCTTGAATTTGTGTCTTGGCAGCAAAAAGGCTTTACACCACACCTTAAGTTTTTTTTAACCTACTGTTTATGGCATATTATATACCCTTTATTTCTATGTATTTAATAATCATCAGAAAAAGTGACCTTTTCATCAAAAAGCACTTAATATTTGACCATATACTAGTATCTTGGTAGTGCTTGGCTACCTGTGGATTTGTATTACCCAAACAAAATAATTATTTGTCTTTTACAACTTACTAAATACTTAATCTGATATTCAACAACAAAGGGCATTTCCATTAATAAAGTGTGAGCAGTATGGAACTTGTTGTACTTATGGTTTAGTTGATTCATGATAATCCCAGTGCTTTTATTTATGACATGTGAAGAGCTTCCCCAGCATCTCCTGTGGCTGGTGTTACTGTGCAGTCTTTGGTGACCCGACTGAAGACAGCTTTGGAATTATCCCATGCTACAATGAGAAGGATCTATTCCATTGTCCAAAGACAGAACTCCAGTGAATCAGAAGACAGTTAAAGCACTACCAGTTGTTTTGTGATGGTGTAGTCTCACTGGCTTTTAGAGGCATGAATACCAAACTATATTCCATCATGATATGTTGGTATGTGGGAGAGCCACGGTGCATAGGTTAAGTCCAGAAGAAAGTTGAAGAAGCAGAAGATATTCATGTCCAACACTGAAGAAGAACCCATGTTCCTAGAGCATGTTCAAATATAGTTCAGCTTAACGTAAAGATTGTACCTGTAATGTAGCCAAGGTCAGAAAGAGCTTGATTATCTCCCATGTAATTACAAGAGCAGCCTTTATTTGCACAAATAGATATTTTTCTAAAGGTTTCTACAATCCAGCGGTGTATTATCACCTAGGCTGACTAGGCCTAGGGTGGCAAATTTACAGGGGCAGCAAATTTATAATAGCCATAGGCACTGACGGGTGCTCATGTCCCCCCACCCCAACTCCGCCTCTTCCTCACCCCCATTACAACCCTTTCCCCAAATCCTTGGCCCCGCCTCCTCCCCTGAGTGTGCTGCTGTTCCACTTCTCCCCCGTCCCTCCCAGGCTTGCCACGGAAAACAGCTTTTTTCAGCAAGCCTGGGAGGGAGTGGGGAGAGCGGAGCGGTCGCGGCGCACTCGGGGGAGGAGGCAGAATGGTGGTGAGCTGGGGGTGGGCAGGGGGCAGTAATTATTTCAGGGCCTAGGGCTGCCAAAATCATTAATCCACCACTGCTAAAATCTGATGTTCTAAAGTTAGTATCCACTGTAGGCCTTGCTCACCATAGACAAAAAGGAAGGAATAAGTTACTAGCTGGTTAGGGGGCTTAAGGACAATTTCCTCACTGTGACTTTGTCTCCATTCTTGAATTTCAATCCCAGCCCTGTCTTTAGCTTTTCAGCAACTTCTACAAAGCAGAAAGAGTGGAGAGTAGGGGCAGTGTTCCAGTCCATCAATTGACTTCTTAGCCTAAGTGGATTTTGCCAAGTTGTTTATCTGTATTTATGCAATACAAGCCAAAATATGGCTTCCTCTTCATGGGCACTTCATGGGAACAAGAGGCAGACATAATGCAGTTGCTTGGGAGAGCATGGGGAAGATTGGGGGTAGCCTAACATTACTAGCAGGGTACTGCATACCTTAACGGGGGCACTTCAAAGTGAGTTGCCCTCTAGCTAGAGTACCACTCAGTACAAGCTACAACTTTTGTACAAGTGCAGCAAACTTTCCACCCTTGCCCAGCAATCTTAGGAGGCTTATGTAGGCACCACACCTCATTCCATCACCCACTCAGATGCCCCTGGCATTCTGCACTTCAGCACTCCATTGGCTGGAAGAACCATAATGTGGATGTATGACATTTCCTACACTGACCCAACCTCCTGGTCTGTGGGTTGCATGGATCCTAGTCATCCCCTCTTAGTTTGTTCATTGTGTAGATTTATATTAAATTGCAATTCCAAGAAGAGTTGTCAGTAAAGATTATTAACATTTGCCACAGATGTCACCACCATACAAATATATATATTTTTTATTTCTGGGTCCCTTTCTGATGTTTTTAGCTGTTGGGTTAGAGGATTGTTCATGAGGACGTGTCCAATCTGGGAGCTCATTCCTATGAATGTATTCTGTCTACATTCTCTCCAAATAGTCTCTTCAGAGTTCACTCTTAAGACATGCTCTTTCACTTTTACACCCCAGTCTGACGTTCTTAGGCATTTTCAGAGCACCAAGGACCATCGTTGGGGGTTCTCTAACCTTTCAGGTAAGGGTGACCAGACAGCAAGTGTGAAAAATTGGGACAGGAGGTGAGATAGGGAGGTAATAGGAGTTTATATAAGAAAAAGACACCAAAATCGGGACTGTCCCTATAAAATTGGGCCATCTGGTCACCCTATTTCAGGTTCTACAGAAGAGAGAAAGTCACTGACTCAAGCTTTCCTAATCACTCTCCTTCCCTGGGGAAAGTGTGAGTGTTCTGGATATCCCACAAAGAGGGCTCCATGGTCCATAGTGTGGAAACCACTGCTCTGAGCCCTATTCATCCTTCTCTTCCCTCTTTACAGCATCCCTGTGTTATCCCCTCACAATAAAAACTTGGCAGGAATAATTACTTGCTGCTTTGCCTTCTATTTTCTTTGACGCTAACAATCTTTTTATGCCACTTTACCTCTTCTCCCTATACTAGATTTTCTGGTCCTGTCTATAAAGCATTTTTGATGCTATAGTTATCAGTAGTTCTGGATTTAAAAATACTATTACTACTAAAATAACTGCACTGGATTCAGATTAAAGCCTGAGCCCTTACAATGGTACTTCTAGCAATAAAGTCCTGAATTTTACACTGCTCAGTCTGTTCAGGAAAGTTAAGTTAAGGAGGCTAACTTGGCTGTGAGATGCATATACATACATTCCTGAGTGTTGGAGGAAGTAGAATAGAGTGAAATTATTCCACCTTAGTTCTGGCTCTCTCAAAACTCACAGTGGGTTGTTCCCCACCTTGGCCTTACATGGTGGTGTAGTGACATTTCAAGGTGAAGACTAACTGTAAGCGGGTGTAGTTAGTGTATTTTAAGACATTTGTGTCCAGCTTCATCCCTTCCCCTCCTAAATAGATTACTCCTCCTCTGACATATACCTGCACATAAAGATGAGTGCAAGGCAGAAGCTGGCCAGAAATTGAACTCACTGCAACAGTGCTTTTGATGTATTAATGTGCACCTGTTTTCTGGCCAAATGCAGCGTGTGCCAAAAGCTGGCTTCAAAAAACTTTTTAAAAAAATCTTTATTAAGTAAAAGAAAAAAAGAGAACTGTCCCATCCCCCTTAGTTAATCTTTCCCTCTCTTTTCTTAAAAAAAAGAAAAGCATAATATATTCAGTGTTCTGAGCAAAACACATATTACAGAGTAGGTTAAATCTTGCATTTTTAACTTATTTGCCTGAATACAAAGGTAAAAGTCCTGTTGCACCTTTTGAATATTTAAAGCACAATCGAAAAACTGGCACAAAAACAGTAAAATTAGATAAACACAAAATTGCATGTACTAATGCCAGAATGTCTCACCACACCATTTATATTCCTAAGGACAGAACAAGTGTAACTGCTTCAGAATATGAGTCATCTATGCAAAACACAGCAGCCTGAAATAGATGAGACAAATGTGTGATACATTATGAATACTGTATGAGGCCTTTGAGTCTTCCCATGTGGTGAATTCCTTTGGATACCTGCCTTCTTTACAGTACAATCTCCTATCCTTCAGCACTGAAGAGCTGTTTTTCCACAAAAAAGGAGATTTTTTAAAAAAATTGGACATTACTTCTGATTAACAGTGGTTTAAGTGGGATTAGAGTCAGGCCCATGTCTTTTTCTTATGTGAAGAAAAGCAATTCTTGAAAACAATCTAAAGCAAAAATAAAAACAGATGTAAATGTAAACCCAAAGCATCCACTCCCTTCCACAGAATAATCTAACAGGAAACAATTTTGCTTAGTATCTCTGCAAGACTCACCCCACAAAGTTGCCAAGTCATCCCTTAAAAGGTTTTAGGGCCCATTTTTTATAGAGATGCCCATAAACCGTAGGAAATCCTAGAGATCTCAGTGCATCCAACTTTGAGAGCCTCCATCCTGGCAGTGCAACCACCTTAGTAGCTTCCTTAGTAAACTAGATAGAATGTCCCAGTTTACCATAATCGTCTGAAGAACACGGTTTTTATAAAGACAAATCATACTTCATTGATCTATTAGAATTCTTTGAGGGGGTCAAAGAAATATGAAGACAAAGATGATCCAATGGATACAGTGTACTTGGACTTCAAGAAAATCTTTGACAAAGTACCTCACCAAAGGATCTTAAGCAAACTAAGCAATCTCCGAGGGAGCCCAGTCCTCCAAGGGTATGTCTACACTGCAACTTAAGACCCGTGGGCTGGCCTGGGTCAGCTGACTGGGACTCAGGCCATGGTGTTAAAAATGCAGTGTAAATGTTTAGCCTTTGGCTGGATCCCTGGCTCAGAGATCCTGTGTGGGGAGAGGGTCTCCAAACCTTGGCTCCAGTCTTAGCTAGAATGTCTACACTGCTATTTTTAGCCCTGCAGCCTGCTCCTTGGCATCAGTTTACCTGGGCTCTGACACTTGGTGCTGCAGCTTTTTTATTGCAGGGTAGATGTACCCTCACTGTTTTGGAGCTGTACACCAGGATCTTGAACTGGGGGCTACTGGAGACTTCTCCTTCTCCTTTCATGACAAATCACTAGTCCTAACAACAATAGCTAAACAGAGTGTACAGAGGCATACATATCCCATCAATTCAGCATAGATACAAATTGGTTCTTTTACAAAGAACAAATCAAGAAATCTTTTAGGAAAGTCTTTGATTGCTAGTTCATTTGTAAGCACAGAGTACCGTCAGTGGAAAAACTGGTCATGCTGATAATTGGCAAAGAAGTTTCCTTATTAATAGATTTTGTTGATTTTTTTCTCTCCATTATGCTTCCTTGACATGAGGTAAGAAAGTAGATATTTTTCATTAAAAGAATGAACCACTTAGAGACAAACATAAAAATATAGATCACGTATATGAAGAGAGATGCAGCTGAGAATGAAGTGCCTCTAATATTTCCTTCCTTAACTGATGTTTCTCATGAAGTCTGATGAATAACAGAAATTTGCTTGTTCCATGAATCATAAGCTATCAACAGTGTTGTTTAGGGTATGACATGGCTCTCTTGGCAGATGCTTAACAAGGGGATTACATCTTCCCATCCATCCTCTCTTTATAAAACGCCTGATTCTAATCTTATTGAAGCAAATAAGAATTTTGCACCAACTACAGTGGGCATAGAAGAAGGGGCAGGTTCATAGAGCCAAATCTTGCAGTGCTTACTCAGTCATTTGGGACTTTTGTCTGAGTGAAGACTTCAGGATATGGAACATAAATTATTACTCATATTATACTTCTGTCCCAACATTCAATTTAATGTATTTTCCAGTCCAACACCAATTTTGACCAACTCCCCCTAAAACAAAAACAATTTGTTCAAAAATGTATAAAACTCTTATTTTTAGTGAAAATGGCCTTTTAGGCATATCTATCAAAAAGCAATCAACTCTTTCAAACCCTACACATTTTAGAGAGGTTCTTTTCCATTGGGAATATTTTGAGCACAGTTAGTCCTGAGAATATTACAAGGTATTTGATATTCACTCCCTGGATATCGTAACAGAACTGGAACACATAAGCGTTTTTAAACGCTAATTACTCATAAGCAGATCACAGATTTTAGACAGAGAAAATAAAACAAAATTCACATGGAAAATCCACCAGCAGACATATACACAAACACCAATTATTCCTTACACTTGATTTAGTTGTTGCATTTCAATGTTATCACCAGCCTTTCCACCACTCATAACCAAAAATTTGACTCATTGAAAATGTCACTATCTTATTTTTGACATCATTACAGCGGGGCAGGAAATGACTTTCCTGTTTCAAGAATTTTTGGGATTTAAATAATTGTTCCAATCCTGAATCAGAATAAAAGGTTGAAATCTTGAAAACATCCACAAACTGACAATCTGAAAAAGCTATCAGATTGGGTCAGTTGAAATATTTTGTTTTGATAATTTTGAAATGTTTTGTTTTGATTTTTGACCTTTTAACTCTTTTTTTTTGTGTAACTAAATGATCGAAAAATTCTAAATGAAAAGTAATTTCAAACAAAGATTTGAAATTTTTCCTTTAAAATGGGAAATGTTGCTACTTTTAAAAAAACATTTCTATTTTTTTTCAAAGTGGGAGTTTTATCAATTTTCCACAAATAGTTCTGATGAATTGACATTTTTCAGTAAAAAACATTTAGTTGAAAAATTCCCAACTAGCTCTAATGATAACCATATCAATATTTTTCTGGTTTATCTGGGTAATACCTAAGCTTAAATATACTCCAGCCTGGAGCTCTATTTTTTCAGAGAGTTCCTGAACATCAACAAAAATCAAAACTTTGAATGGTGGAGTACTGTTTATGTTTGCATGTTTACAGCACTTCTAATTATAACCATATGGCATTTGCACTGCACTCACTTACACATGTTTTTCTAAATAATCAAATGTTGTCCCAGATATTTACAGCACTGTTTTCATTTCAGGTAGCAGAGAAGCAGCATTCACATATGCCATCATTGCTGCCGGAGTAGCACATGCGATCACTGCTGCCTGTACCCAGGGAAATCTAAGCGACTGTGGTTGTGATAAAGAAAAACAGGGACAGTACCATAAAGACGAAGGATGGAAATGGGGAGGCTGTTCTGCTGACATCAGATATGGAATAGGATTCGCCAAAGTGTTTGTGGATGCAAGGGAGATTAAACAGAATGCAAGGACGCTCATGAATTTGCACAACAATGAGGCGGGGCGTAAGGTAGGTATCTCTCTGCTCTCCACCATCATATGACAATTCCTTGTCTAGAAGCAGAGGTCTGATTACAACACATACAGCACAATGTTCACAACTAAATGTGCTTTAAGGCGAATGCCATTTTACAGTAGCCAAATAGGCACTTTTATGAGCTACACAAGCTTGTTGGACGATCCAGCTGTCAAATATTTGTCTAAATGTTACTCTTTCCAGTCATAAAACAGAAAATGCAAACAAACAGTTTCGGGGGGAAGTCAAATGGTGCTTAAGGTAGAAAGCTTGCCTGCTACTGTGTGGCTGAATCTGCTTCTCTTCAGGTTCAGACATGAACTTCTCATCATTCATTTGAAAAGGCATCATTTTCAACCCAACTGTCTAAACCTTGCTCTTTGTGTGGGGACTATAGCTAAAGGCGGAAGGCGGGGGGAAAACTTGAGTGAAGTGGAACTAAGAGACCACAAACTAATTCATATATACACGTGTAAGGCAGGGTTATCATTTTAAATGGAGAGCTCCCCCACCATTCCTTAGAATCAGGCAGCTTAAAGCACATTCATGCAGAAACAGTATTTGAACTCTTGTCTTCCTGGCAGCTTTAAACATGTACATTTTTATGTGGAATCTACACAGCAATTCTGGGAATCTGGACATCTCTTGAATTGCTTCCTTTGCAACATATTGCAATGTAGTCCGATTTCCTATTGTCATGCGGCAAAGATGGAGGCCTTGGCACTCCTGTCCAGCAGAGCTGTGCTCAGCGCAGGACTCGTGAACAGGGCCACCAGTGTGCTCCTCAGATCCTCATGGGCTGTTTGATCCCCAGGGTATGTGAGAGCAGCCTTGGAGCACTTTCACTTGTGCTAGCTAGAAATTGCCCAACATGGATCTCTACACTGGCCAGAGGGACAAAGGGGCTAGGATCTCTGGCCCATAGAACATTAAATTACTATGCACGAGTATGGTCCTACTCTGAAAAGCAACTCTGTAAAAACGCCTTGTTACTGAACAGATCTGATCCCTGTGGCTTAGAGTCCTGTCTGCTGACTTTAGTGGTCGGTGATTTTTTTTGTCGCCTTTTTAATACTGTTAAATATTACAGAGCAAGAAAGCTAAGGAGAATGAGCTGGATTCTCTTCCTTCAGGTGCATCATCAACAGAATGGTTCACTAAATAATGGCCTCCGTGACACCTGTGACACCCCCGGCCTTTGCTGGGTTTTACAGCAAACAGTTCTGTTATGGATACACAGATACCTTCCAGAGTAGAAGGGCTCTTGAACATAGTAATTCACTGTCCTACAGCCCTGTCTTGGCCCCTGCTCCAGCCCCTTGAGTTAAAATAATTCCCCAGGCTCTCTTAGCTCTTTATTTCACTTTCTCCACTGTTGGCACTTCAATGGAATTTTTCAGCCAGCCCGAAAGTGGTGGCTTTGTCTTTGGCTTGGTGTGATTCAGCACTGGATTTGAGTAGCTTGAAGTGGAAAGTGGCTTGAAGACACTAATATTTCTGTTGCAGTAACAATAACTAGGGCTCTGAGAGATCACAAGACCACAGCATTCGGGACTTGAAAAAGAACAACTGTTTCTGTCACAAGCAACAGCATAGCCTTCCTCACACTTATTCCAGCTGAAAGCTAGAGAGGTTATGTTAACATTTTCTTTTTTCAGTATTCCAAAGGCCTGGGTCTTGCACTCCAGTGCAGAGATGATCTCTCAGAACACTATGTTCTTACCACAACAGAAATATTAATGTCTCCTGAACTTATCTCATACAGTAACTATTCAAAGCGCTTGAGTTTAACAGTCCCTGTGTTTGGCTCCCATGTTCTGAGAATCAGCCTCTTGACTGCTAGGCTCCTTATAGCAGATGAGTTAGCACAGCCTGTTTGTATTCCACCAGCTTTTTTAACATGTAGGGTCACATTTATTCTGTTACACCAGTGTAACTCCACTGAAGTCAATGATGACAGAGGAAATTGGACCATTATATGTGGATTTCCACCTTTTTTGTTGTATCTTGCAAGAGATGGTTCATGGAGAGACTAATTTCCACATAAATGGTGCAGCCCAGAGGTAGCAGAAAACCCCCCCCCCTTAAAATGGCTTACTGAAATCTGGCTGACTGTAAGCTTGTTTGGCACTGAGATTGTTTTAGGAAAACATCACTAGTGCACAGCTGATGGATGGGGGCAAAGCATCCCAAACGTTGCATATTATAGTTACAGTGCCCCGATTTTCAGAATTATATAGACACAAATGTACTAGACATCTAGGTCCTGGGGTGTGATTTTGGGCCCCACTATAGCTGTATGTATGTTGCTGTGGCAGAGTACAAGGGTTGTAGAAGTCCTGGAGCCAGTCAAGGCAGAAGCACAGTGTAACATGGCCTTCCGGCCCTTTGCCTCCTGTCTCGCTAGGCTGCAAGCTTTGTGTTATGCTTCTGAGACATGCAGCACAAAATGTTCTTCCTGGTCCTTTGCATTTAGCACCAATGTGCACACATTCACAATGATTGTATGTCTAATTTGTGTGAACAAATTTGTGTGTCCTAAAAAAACTGGAGCCTGGGAAGGTTCACTGTGTTTGTGTTACTATCTGGAAGCGCTGTGGTGTGTGCTATGTTTGGCAAACTGCCATGTCTCCAGTAGGCTCAGAAACTATTTTGATATGGAGATATTCATTTGCCTGTTACTGAAACCCTCACAGTGTCGAACTACTGATCTTATTTGAAATCTTTAATGATCCAGTGGGGTGGGAGACCAACACAAGCCTAGAAGGGTATTATTGCATGTCCACCAACCAGTAGAGAATGAAGAACTAATGACTGTGTTTAGTACAGAGATCAGGCTTGCCTCCCATATACCTGTGAGGGATCACAATGTTTTCGTCACCTGTTCCATTCTACAGCATGGACTAATTGGGGGCTTGCATCAATGTGGGAGAGATTGCTGATGTTAAATGCTGAAGTTGGACACAGAAAAGATTGGCATGTTGTGTGTCAACAGGCAGCACTTGAGGAATATCTGAGAGCCGTATATTTTTGGGGCTCTTTTTCCAAGAGATTCCAAATATTAGGAAGAACCTGGTCTGCTCTAGGAGATTTACCTACTGCTGACAATAGTTGTCAGCAATTGGTTCTCCGCCCATTGACAACAATTTAACTGCTGGTGCAGACAGGATAAGAGAGTTATCCACTGGGTTTCAGCAAGCATGTTTTAGACTGATTAAATAAGAAGAGTAATGAGAGAAGAACCTTAGTAGGTATGGGCAGGTACTTCATGTGTAGTCGTTGATTTTTACCATGCATTTTTTAGTTTATTCTGATTCTAATTTCTCAGCCTCCTTCTCCTGAGAGTGTCTCACTAGTGTAACAGTGTAGAATCAATTTATTCCATGGAGGGGCAGTCTGGGCAGCAGTCATCAGTGTGGCAGTCAGGTGTCCTTCGGCCTTTTCTAACCCATCTATGCTAGGAAATAGACCCAGTACTGACAATGGTTGTCAGCAACTGGTCTCATGTATCTACAAAGGTTGATCTGCTTGAGTGAAGGGATAAACAGTTTTCATCTGTATCTCTGAGTTTCCTTCTGACCTGTGCAAGCAAAAGTTCTCCCAATTTTTTCAATAGTTGCTCCTGTAGTACAGTGCTGGAATTCCCAGAAACTCTTTTTAGGGTACATCTGCACAGCAGCTGGAGGTATAATTCCCAGCTTGGGTAGACATACACATGCTAACTATGATTGAGCTAGCACTAAACATAGCAGCATAGCTGCCGTGGTACTGGTTAGCCACCCAAGTAAAATTCCCTCCAGGCCCTCCTAATTAAGTACTTGCATAGCTAACTCATGGCACTGCCCAGGATACACTGCTATTTTTACTGCACTAGTTCAATCAAAGTTAGTGCATGAACATCTACCCAAGCTGGAAATTACAAATTACAATACTGGAAGGGATTTTTGCATGCACCCTGAAAAAGCTCACAATCAATGTTAGAAGCTGTAGTTCATTTGTCTGGCATGTCTGTTTCTGCTAAGGGGGCTCCTGTAGCTCCTCCCATATTTGAGACACATCACATCAGGTATCCCTTGCTTCAATGAATTGATTTACCATAGGGAGAATTGTAGGAGGATTCATAACAGCAGTGTCAGAAAATGGAGATCAAGCTGCTATTAATTTGTAGGCATGATCCTACTACTGATCTGCTTTTAGAATTCCCACTAACTGTATGGGAATCCCATACATGGAACAACTGTGGAATTGAATCCTCAGTTAGCAAATTAGACTTCCCACATACAGAGGTACTTAAATTATTGCAGGTAACTCCCACTACTGAGAAGTAGTTATGGTCCAGGGGACAAAAATTACATTTCTACCAGTATAACTGCTAAAATAGCAAAGAAGGTATGAAAAGACCTAGAAATTTTGGTGATTTGACTGAAAGATTTTCATTCTAAGTTAGAGGCAAGGATGTTATAAAATTGCTCTCTCTCTCTGACATTGCAGTTCTGTGAATGACATCTTGCATCAGAGTTACATCATATTAAATATAACGCCATATTATGAGTCATTGTTATAAATCATGACACAGGCTACATTAGAAGGCTTTTGCAATCCAAGGGCACATCAAGGTGGAGTTTTATTGGATGTTTCTCTTTGCAGACACACATAGGTGTGCTAACTTAGTAATTCTATCATGCATTAGTAAGAGACCCAAAAGAACTAGAGCACTGAGTTGAAATATGCATTGAAGAAGAGGTTCAGAGCAAACGTAACAGAGGATTATTGTAACTATCAAGCAAGGCTGTGAGACATTATAAGGGGTGCATCCCAAATTGATCAAGTAACTTTGAGAATTAATCTACTCTAATATTTACTGTCCTAGTTTTTGGGGAAGAGGAGGTTGAGATGAAACAGTGCTATAGGATTCCCACAAAACTATTGTGTGATGCCTAACATGATATTCTAGTCCCCTTTCCTGTTCATGTCTCTTTTATTGCCTAGGAAAGAGTTTAACCTCAGAAATAGGATTTGATTCCTTAGACATGCTTCTTGTAACTTTCCCCACACTCTTCTGGTGCTAGTATCATCACTGGGATCTCCAGACCCCCACAGTAAGGTCAAAGAATTTAACTGTCAATCTGCAGTTGACTGCAGTTCTCAATTCAATCTGACCCTGTTTTACTTCAGTCCATGCATCTTGATGAACATGGTAATATGAACATGAAATAACAGTGTAAGTTCTTGGGGGGTGGGGACTATTTTTTTTAATATAGCACCCTGGACACTATTGACATGTAAAACAGTAAGCAATAGCTTGAAAAAAATGTGTGAAATTAAAGGCCATGTAGATATTTTAAAATTTCAAACTGATGCATGAGCTTTAAAGAAACTAACAACATTGCCTGGAGCCAGACAAAATACAGTCAGGAATTGTGAAAGCTACCAGGAGTTCTACCACTGTACCCCACCCTCCGCCTGCGCATGCTTGAGGCTTGATTCACCCCTGGTGGTGTGGAATAGGATGGAATGCAGTTGGCAACATCTTGGTCAAATGGGAGCAGCTGCACCTGAGCAAAGATACCTCCATTGCTGTCCTTCAAATGGGGGTCCATCCAGGGGAGGGCAGTTTTAAAGTACAATCTGGGTGCCACAGGAGCCCCACATGTGGAGACTGTCGAGGATTTATGCTGGCTGGCTCCAGGCCCTCTGGAAGAATGTATTTGTGGATTGTCTTGCACAGCTACAACCTCTTGTCTAGTCAGATTTTCTGCGATGAGGGATCTACTTCTTGGGCTCTGCCAGCCTGTGTAACACTGAAAAACACCAGTCATTGGAGGGACTGAACCTAGGACCTCTGATGCTCAGTGTATGAGCCTCTGATGCACAAGCTAAAAGCCATGTGGCTCTTAGCCGTGGCTGTAGCAGACTCATCAATCTCTAGATTGTCCGGGTGCCCCTAAAGTGGAGCAGAGCTCCATACCAAGAAGGCATGGGTGACACTTGCCTGGGTGGAACCCCAGGGGCAATCAAGACTGTGGCAAGCCCTTGAACAGTCAGCCAATCACTTTCATTTGTGGTGCAGCTTTGTTATGTATTTCCAGTGTCTCTTGGAGAGCGCAGTCATTGTACTATCCTTTAGCAGGACACACTGTACTATTTGCCCCACCCTGAGCTAGCCACTGTGGGGCAGAGATGGAGCTAAGGCTCTGCCCGCCCTTCCCACCTCATCAGAGATGGCTGTGTCACAAGAGTGCTAGCAGGGAGCAGTTACGGCACGATGACAGCACGAGGAGTGAGCAAGGGGAAAATGGCCCTGGTACTGGGAAAAGAGCCTGCTGCAATCTGACTCTTAGAGAGCTTTGAACAGAGACCAAATGATTAATGCACAATAACCAAACGTATGTACTTTTGTATTCAAATATCCCAACAGTTACACTAGCAGGAGTGTCTTAAATGGATCATACCACAGGATAAATGCTCTACTGTGTCTGGAGCTGCTGAAAATTATCGTAGACTCCAGGGAGTCTAGGAGACCAACTTATAGAGGAATAATTAAAAATTGGGTGAAGCTGCTCTGTTACCATAATATCACTTGATTACTGATACCAAAAGTATCAACCACACAGCCATATGTTTCTTGAAGCTCAGAACTTCCTAATGCCCTTTAAAAAGTTACGCTAGTTATTTTCTAACTTTGCTTAAAAAACCTACTGATCTTTGCCTTTAGAAATGTACAGTTTTTATTTTTTTGCATGCCTTTTAAATGTAAAGCTGATAATTCATTTCCCCCATTACAGTTAGGCAGTAAATACTAATGAAATAACCACAATTGTTAATTATTCCTGAGTGAAAATAGTTTAAAGTTGTAAATAGTGTCTCAGGAGTTTATCCTCCACCTTTTGTTCAGTTTCTCATATCACTGGGTGTCAGGAACATTTGGAGAGGCAAATATATCTGGAAGAACTGGCTGTGGCACCATATCATTTCAAAAGGGCATGTAACATGTAGAAACACCAGTGTGTCTGGCTTCTGAGTGTAGAAAGCCACTTAGTCAAAGAAATCCCCAAAGTGCCTGTATGTTGTACTGAACTGGACCAAACTTTTTTTGTCTGTTTGCTTCTGCAATGAATGGTAAATCTGTCATGTAAAACACTGAAGTATTAACAGCCAATCCTGTCCCACTGAAGACAATGGACAAATTCCCATGTACTACAGAGAAGTAGTATTGGCCTTAAGCCTGAGAGTCCGTCATTGCATTGTACTATAAAACAAAGGATCAGAGTTTAGGTCCTAGGCCCCTGAGGAACAGAGCCTTGTGGAGACAAACAGACTAGTTCACTGGTTTAACTTCATTGCCTTCAGTGGATTTGCTACTAACTTACAATGGTACAAAATCAGGATAAAGCCTAGTATGTGTTCATTCCTTTATGAAGAGAGAATGCTTTTCACATTGGCAATTTTTTCCGTTCTGGATGGTAGATGAAGAGATGTTAACAGGCTCCACTAGTAGCTGTATTTAGTCCTTCTGTCCAGAGAAGGTTATAGGAATACTGGAGTCCAAAAGTGTGGGGCAAGGTGAGTATATAGTAAGGATATAGAGGGGGCAGGGATGCATAGAGCTGAAGAAACAAAAGGAATATCAAAGGCAACTCACCAAAAACACAGATGAAAATATCTCACATGGTAAACTGTCAAAAGCAGCATATGGCATTTCACTCAAACCTGTGACCTCAATATATGGAAGCTCTACTGCTAAAACTGCATGTACCATTTTGAAAATACTCCTCTAGGTACCCAAATATCCCTACACGTTGGCTTGCTCACTGATTTAACAGTGTGACAAGTCAGGCTGAGGCCAGGGGAAGAACAAACAAAAAAAACTGGGGACTTACGGGGCTCATCCAAATGTCCTAGACAAATGCTTTGTTGCAGCCAGAGATCCATAAACAAAGACAACAAGGCTGCTCCCAGCAAGCTGCCTCCAACTTTCTAGTTGTTGTGGTTCCTAGGTCCAGCCAAACACAGAGGAAGAGCATGAGCCAGCCAATTCAGAGTCCTTTCCTGACAGAGCAGCTGGACCTATCCCATCCCTGCAATCCCTTCACTGTTGGAGACATTCTGCTCAGGGAGAATGTGTTTACTGTCTCCTTAACAACCACTGCATGGGGCCTGTACAAACCATCACTACAATGATGCCCTGATGACATAGTTCCAGACAATCTACTGAAGAGGCGTTAGACACAGAAAGTTGTTTCTGGCAAGCCCACATACAACTCCTTTGACATGCAGTTTGTAAGGTAGGATTTTCAAGAGGGCCCAGCATTGAATGAACACTGCTCCCAGTGAGGTCAATGGTGAAACTTCCATTCATTTCAATGGGAGCAAAGTAAGGTAAATGCAGAACACTTTGGAACTTCCACCCTCCATTTTCCTCTCTTAATGACCCCCTCCCTTCCCCCGGTGAATGTTTGCACTACACCTGACAGGACTATGCATGGCAATTTCCTAGGTGTGAAAAAAAAATTACATGTCCTGGGTTCTTTCATAGTATTTTGTTTGTATTTGAAGGGATCAAAGATCTATTTTATGCCTTTCCTACTGCTTTTAGATAATAGTCTTAAAACAAGACTAAACTTGACAGACAAGCTCTGCATCTTCTCAAGAGCCCAGAGTAAAGATAAAGGGAACATTAATGTTATTCTAAATTATGAGAAGGAATCAGACTGCACAAGAGCTGTAATCCACAAAAATGAATTTTCATTCCACTTGTCCTCCACTTCCAACTCATCAGAAGTTGTGATACATGGTCCTACTTGTATTTTTGGCTTTCAACTCCCTCTTATATCTTGTGTGGTTGAAAATTGAATTCCTGATTTACACTGAAGATTAGGGAATGATAAATGCTATCACTTACCTGCAGTCGCAATTTTAGAGGATTCTGGCATTATTAGCAAAACAGGCATTTCATGTGGGTAATTACTAGTGCTGACAATGATAGGTAAGAAAGGGACAAGTCCTGTTAATAAATAATAAAAACCCTCTCAAGTTCCACATTTAGTATCATGAATTTTTCATAACAGAAATAATCAGAGGGTCACTATAATGATTAATTTGCTTAAATAATACAAAGTCACTAGTTGCGTCATGAACTTTTCAAGGAAGATGGGAGATGTTCCCAAAGTTAATTCAGATTTGCTCTTTGGATAGTTGGCAGCATATGTCATTTAGTGACCACTGCGGCACCTCTTGCTGGCCATCTTGTGGATTAGTTCTGCCAGTTGGTGCGCCCTCTTCAGGGGGTGCCTCTCCTGTTGTCCTCTCACCCTGAAGACCTGCCTCACTCCAGGAACTGCAGCCTCATCTTCATGATTCTCCCTTTTGGGGTTACTTAAAGTCCTTCTATAGAAATAGTCCCAGGCAGTCTTCTCCTGTGCTGCCCTGATGATGCCACATACCCAGAGGCCGGTAGGGGAATCTGGGCCTGCCCTGTATTCTTGGTTCCAATCTAGCAACCCTCAGATAAGAAGTTCTGGGCTCTATCATCTCCGCCCTCACTGCTCCTTTCCTGAACTGCTTCCTACTCTTCCTTGTTCCCCCCTTCTCTGAGAGTACCAGCTCCAAACCAACTTCTTCCTCTCTCTTCTGAGAGAGTGACTGCACCTTTCCCCAGCCACCCTGTCTGTTCTCAGCTCCTGTGATTTATAGGCCCCATCTATTTCTGTACAGCTGAGCCTGCTCACCATCAATTCCCTGCTCCCTGGCTCTCCCTTCAGCTGGAGTTAATTGGGCTACCTGGCCACTTTAGCCCCTTCTAATCCTGGGTGGGGTGGACCCCCTCATCACAAGTACCCAAGGAGAAATGAAGGATTAATTTACACATGATATAGTTCACTGCTCTAAAGGTCTGATCCAGTTCCCAATGAAGTCTATGGAAAGACTTATGCCCCATAACTTCAATGTGCTTTAGATTAGGCCCTCTAAGAGTTGTCAGTGTCACATTAATATTCCAAATATTATTAATATTGTTTTACATTTGTTTAGAGACAACAGTGTACTTACTTATACATCGTTTACAAAACCTAAACACTAAAAGCAAAGAAATGGAATGTTTAAGAGCATCATAAATCTTACCCTACTCACATACTAAAACCCACAAACATATTGTTGTGATCAAGATAAAGAAATGCACATTACATTACATTACAACACAACAACCTTAACTCTGTCCTATGGATGGTAAAGGGTTTTTCTGTATAATTTCTGTTCCCTTGATCTTGGTTATGTTGAAATATGTTTTTCTTTGTACTTTAGTTTGGAATTTCCCTTTGTAGGTGGGGGGGTGGGTCAGTGATTTTGTTTGTGTTTCTGACGTTCATTGGCCTACATAAAGGAAAAAGAACATCAAAAGCCAATATTTTCAAACTTGGCACCTAAAGTTAGGCCTCTTAAAGAGATGGTAAGATTTTCAGCGGTAGGTGATTAACATGACTGGACTTCGTGAAATTTCATTGGGAAGTACCCAGCACCTCTGAAATTCAAATCTCTAATTTAGGTGTCTAAATATGGATTTGTGCATCTATCCTAGGCATGAAAATATGGATATTTTGACCATTAAAAATTAAATAAATGAAATAGAAGAGTCCCTAGATTTTAAAGGATTTATTGTGCTAGGCAAGTTATTAACTTTTTTGCAAGTTATTGATAATCTAATAACTGGCTAGATTCTTCTGGAGTGCCATTTTCCACACCTAAAGAGATGAGGGTTTATACCACACATAACCTACAACACATATTAGACCAAGGCTCCTGTGCAGTCTTACCTCATGCAGTGCATTCCTGAGAAGATATATTCATTCACTGTGCATCTACATGAGTTAAACGTTTAATGCTCCTCCCATCATGCGGTATCAGCAGGAATGGAACCTGGGGCCTCCAGCACAAACCTCTACAACTTGAGCCAAAGAACTGTTGGTGTACCTGCTCTCACCCTATGTGTGGGCCAGATACTGTGGTCTGTGTGTAAGACACAATACCCACAGCTAAAGTATTACATATAAATGCTTATTACTCCAAACTTTGGTAAACAGTGCTTGAAAGTTCTAACAAGTTCAATAACTGATAAGACAAAAACCCATGTTCTCAAAGAGTCTTGCAAAGGTGAGTAAGCATTAGAAGTCCACTTTCACAGTTGGCCTAAATAAAGACGTTTGAAGCAATGCACGTGAGAGGCACTTGCCTTCAATGGAGTAGCACCAGTTTAAACCAATAGGCAGTTTATCCCAGTGAATGTAAGTTTCTCTAAGTAGCTTGTAGTGACAAAGTGGGTGAGGCAATATCTTTTATTGGTTATGTTGGTGAGGATGAGGAGCTTTCAAGCTTACACAGTTGACCTGAAGAAAGGCTCACCTACCTTATCTCTCTAATATCCTGGGATCAACATGGCTATACCAACACTACATACTATAAAGGCTGCTTAAGAAGTTTGTGGCACAGTGGAGACCAGAATCCTGCTCTCTGCAAAGCCATGAGCACAGAGAATGTTTACTGCAATCTATACATACAAAGGACTTGGCACTAGCCTAGGCCATTCAGATGGGCTAGAGAGGTTTGATTTAATGAAAAGAAGTGCACAGAAATCTGGAAGCAAGCAGTTTAAAACCCATTCAGTAATAAAAAACAGCATATCATCTTGGGAAAACAATGGCAAACATATCTTAGGGCTGGGCTACACTGCGGGAGGATGGGCGGGGAGTCGAATTAAGATACACAACTTCAGCTATGCTATTCACATAGCTGAAGTCGAAGTATCTTAGTTCAACTTACCTGGCCATCCCCACGGTGGCGGGTCGACTGAGGCCACTCCCCAGCTGACTCTGCTTACTCCTCCTGTCAAGGTGGAGTACAGGCATTGATTCGGGGATTGATTTATTGCGTCTAGATGAGACGCGATAAATTGATCCCTGATACATCAAGCACTACCCGCCGATCCGAGGGTAGTGTAGCCCTACGCTTAGATGCCTGTCATGGAAACACAAGAGAGCGACATGCTCTTTAAAGGACTAACCTGCAGAGTATGTGCTGTAAGATCTTGTGAAGGAGCACAGTCTTATATTGCAGACATAGAGCTGAAGATGAAATGCCCGTTATATTTCCGAGCATTCTACTAATCAGCACAGAATAACAGGTACAAGTACTGTTAAATGACTGTGTAGTTAATATTTCCTGGCACTCTACGAATGAGTACAGAGTAATAGGTCCATGTACTGTTGTAGGACTATATAGCTAAACTGGGAATTAATGCCAGAACCATCATTTATGTTTTCAAAAATGATGTACTGAAAACTTGTGCACAAAAGATTTGAGGTTTTTAGGAGAATAATCTGAGTAGAAACAAATTCTGGACTTCATTTTAGCAACATATTCAGATTTATGATCATTGGGTCATAAATGGTTAAAAGCACTTAACACCTAAACTGATCCAAAGTATACAAAATACCTAATATTCTAGAAAGGTTAGATGAAAAATATATTGAAGTGCTTGCTCCTGTAATTGCTTTAGTAAAATGCTAAGTCACATATGGCAGCAGAGGAGATGCCGGATTCATCCAGACCAGAGCAATGCCATATGTCAAAAGCAGGGACTGTTGCAAAATCTTTAGGAGAACTGGTTAGCCTAGGTGTCCTGACATTTTTGGAACCTGTAAAGCACATAATGGACCAAACTCCTTTAGAATTTGGTCCACTGTGGGCATAGAGAAAGAAGATGGCAGTGTCCACATTTACAGAAACTATGAAGTAGGTGTGGATTCATTTCCAGTGCTAAAACCAGAGCATCTTTTCCCACTGCTAGAAGATGGCAGTATTAATGAAATTAGATTTGCCTTCAGCATATTAGTAGGTGAAACACAATCAAGAGCCTTTAAATATCTGACCATCAATATTCTTATGGGGCTGTTTCCATATGGCTTTTCCCTTGAGTGGCTAGCACATTGGCTATACTATGGCATATAAATGATTCAGTATGAAAGTGTTTAAGTGAAGTGATCAACCATTTGGATGGCATACTAATGAAGGTGACAATATGGAAATTTATTTGAGGAGTTTGGAATGCATATTAAAAGAACCCAAAAGGTTTAGATTACAGGGTTGTTTTTTTGTTTTGTTTTGTTTTAAAAGAAGAAACGTGCCTTTTTTTTCTAGTCAGGAGACTTAAGTTAAATGATGCAAGTAGAAGGACTAAAACCTCTTCCAGAAAAAAAAAGTGGAGCGGTTTACAAAATAACTATGCCTAGGTATGCCACAGTAATCGGATCCCTAGTTAATCAGATGACACTTTATATTAAGTTTCCTTTTGTAGATAGTTTATATAGGGCTAATAAATGATTAATAGGTGTTGTAAGCATATTACATGCATGAGTGATATGTATTATAGATGGGCATAAGCACACCAATACAAGATGTTATAAGGTAGTTATAAGCCATGATTGCAAGCAATCTATTGTCCTGTTAAACTCTAACTGATTAACCCTTTACTAAAAGATTATTTATTAACCCCTTATAAGCAATTGCTAAATTGAACCTTAATATAAAGAGGGGCCTTAATTTTATTTGGGAACTTTGCTATCTAGCACATCTACAGTAGTAAATAGAAAGGCGATTGTTAATAAAGAATAGTAACTGGGTTTGGACTGAAGAAGGTAATAGGGCATTTGAGCACACCAAAAATTTATTAATATGTACCAAGGTGTCAGTACAGTTGAATCCCAAATTAGAACTTTTAGCATGTGGTATCCACCTGTAGGTATAGATGCCATCATACCACATAAAATGCCTGTTGGGACCAAGACAAATTAATTAAAGATTCTGTAAGCAAAACCAAAACATTCAACAAACCTTTGTTTAGAAAAAGAATCTCTGGGTATTACACTTGGAATCAGGAAATTCCAGGTACTTCTGCATGGGAGGAAATTTTCATTGACAGCAGGCCAGAAGCTCCTTGTTAAAATTCTTGGCCTGAAGAGGAGTATGCTAATCTTTGTAACCTAGCAGCTGCTGAGATAGGGTCTGAGGTAGGATCTTATCTCTGATAAGTATAATCTATCTGAAAACATGGAAGTGCTGATGTATTATCCCAGCTGCAATTAGAGGTGGCAAATCCTTTAAAGCCAAGTCCCATTTTTAGATTTTTTTTTGAAGAAGTTCCTATTTCTGCTAGAAGAATGCAGCAGCGACAAAGAGCCAGTTCTTAAATTAAATTAATTAAAAATGCATATTTCAGAGGGCGATGTGAATGTTTTGTATGGTGAACATACACAATGTGGAAAGATGAACTCACAACAGAGTGACTCTATACTGTTGGGTTTCTATGCGATGACAATGAAATCCTTGCAAGTCACGTTGTTGGAAGAATTGCATGAAGGCCACATTAGAATAGTTAAAAAAGCTAAAACTGTCATTGGAACTATTTTTTAAAAGCCAAATTTGTATCAAGATATCGAGTTGGTGAGTGTACAATGGGATGTGTCACAACAGGCCCATAACGTGCCTCCTCCTAGATCAGGGGTCAGCAATCTTTCAGAAGTAGTGCGCTGAGTCTTCATTTAGTCACTCTAATATAAGGTTTCACATGCCAGTAATACATTTTAATGTTTTTAGAAGGTCTCTTTCTATAAGTCTTTAATATATAACTAAACTATTATTGTATGTAAAGTAAATACGGTTTTTAAAGAATCAGAGGGGTAACCGTGTTAGTCTGGATCTGCAAAAGTGACAGAGTCCTGTGGCACCTTATAGACTAACAAATGTATTGGAGCATAAGCTTTCATGGGCTAATACCCATTGCATGCATCTGACGAAGTGGGTATTAGCCCACAAAAGCTTATGTTCCACTACGTTTGTTAGTCTATAACATGCCACAGGACTCTGAAGTTTTTTAAAATGTTTAAGAAGCTTCATTTAAAATTTAATTAAAATGCAGAGCCCCCCTGGATCAGTGGCCAGGATCCAGGCAGTGTGAATGCCACTGAAAATCAGCTCGTGTGCCGTCTTTGGCACTCGAGCCATCGGTTGCCTACCCCCTCAGATCCTGATATCCTTGGAAATATGCTTTGAACCCATGACAAAGAATTCATGTCAACTTTGTAAAGATCAGTAAACCAAAAAAACTTAAGCCTGACTGGACATTCTTTCCTAAAGGAGATTGCAAGGGAGGAGGCAGGAGAAAATGGAATAGAAGTATCATTCAAAAAATAATTGGTTCAGGGACATACCTTTTGACTGTAAAAGTAATGTTAAGAGATAAATACATCAGTAATTTACTGTGAAGTATAAAAATGTCATTAGACTCTGCAGCTTAAAAACACTATCTCTGTGAATGCAACGTAAAGAAATACTGTGCCTTTTCCGGATGCAGAGGATTTATTTCCCTTTATTGGCAAAGCAGAGGCTTGAGAGTCTGTCAGTTTTGCCTTTATCAAGACTCTGTTAGAGACAGTGCTTCCTGACTGAGAGATTTGGATAGAAGTAGCGCGAGATCATCTGAAAAGTTCAAATTAGAATGAGAAAAAAAATATACTAGCTGCATTTTTGGGATATATATGCTTTGCACAGTTTTATTTATCCAGTAACTGGAGGTTTAATTATCTCAACGTATGCACATAGTTACATGAGCCGGTATGAGTTATATTGGTTAGAAATGTTTGGAACCAAAAAGAGGTGATATTACTTTGTAACTAGTATTCGTGCCACTACAGGGTTTAATTAAAATAGCATAAAAACGATGTTATCTGATGAGCTGTCTGGAAACTGGTGAGGCTGTTGTTTTTGTTTCTATCACTCTTTGGAAGCCATTTTCTTGATAGTTTAAGCACTTGTTAAAGAGATCTAGTTGGGTCAGTTGTGATTCTTTGATGTAGAACACCAGCCTCTCTTAACTCAATGTACTTGACTCCCAATGCAGAAAGTCGCAAGGAAGATGGAGTTCAATGGAAATGAGTCAACAATCGAACACATCACTTTGTGGACATTCGCTGCAACGAGAATGGATTCCAGTTGTTTCATTTCTTGCTTCCATTACAGTCTTTGCCACAATAATGAGGAATGAATCATTCCCTGCAACTAAGATTGCAGTGACAAATGTCAATGACAAGTGTCAGTGACATAGGAGTATCCCATTCCTAGTAGAGTAAGGCTGTAATTAAACCTGAATAAGACAGAACTTTCATTCGTTCTATTCTCAAACTCATCACTGTAAATGAGTTTATATTATTACAGCACATTTTCTCCAGAAGTACTCTCAAAGCACTTCATAAATAAAGACACAGAAATGTATACTATATACTCAGCAACTTTGAGTGAAAAAGCACAATTATCCTGCCTTATAATGGTAACTTCATACACACACTAGTAATTGAAGAAGCAAGTCTGAAAGCAAAACGTAGGCTCTTTTGGGGCCCACTGGATTTTTGCCTGTACATGGACTGCAGTACTGAGCTCCTAGGTCAAAGTGTGCACTAAGAAGGTGACTTTTTTAACCATGACCATGTCTTTGCTTTTCTAACATCTTGCAGAGTACACCACCAGTCAGCTATTTTATAGATGATCTATCTGCGAACATGTAGCAAAGAAGATAGATCAAATGGTAATAAGTTGTTATGGTGATGTCAGGTCTAATTCCAGAAAATCACTACCGTCGTCTTCCTTGCAAGTTAATGAAAGTTGCCTCCAGGTTAGGGGAGTTCACCTAATCTGCTGTTTTCTTTTCTACGTCCTTACATCCATCATCTTTTCCTTCATTTTTGGCATGAACATGCTATCCATTATCTCTTTGGAGTTGAAGGTAATGCACAGTAGGGGACAATCCTATATCAACAGGGAGATGCACTAGATCAGGGTAGGTAATCTATGGCACGCGTGCCAAAGGCGGCACACAAGCTGATTTTCAGTGGCATTCACACTGCCCAGGTCTTGGCCACTGGTCTGGGGGGGCTCTGCAATTTAAATTAATTTTGAATGAAGCTTCTTAAACATTTTAAAAACCTTATTTACTTTATATACAACAATAGTTTAGTTTAGTTATGTATTATAGACTTATAGAAAAAGACCTTCTAAAAACTTTAAAATGTATGACTGGCACGCAAAACCTTAAATTAGAGTGAATAAATGAAGACTCGGCACACCACTTCTGAAAGGTTGCCGATCCCTGCACTAGATAATGTAATGTTCACCCCACACTCCAAACACCGATAATTTCATGACACCAGCTCTTTTTCCAATTAGTTTCAATGTCACTTCATGAAGAAGCCAGTACCTTAGAGCAATAGGGCCATTTAACCTCATATATTGTAGTCTATCATCTCCACAAAATGGCAGAACTTTGCTTGGATGAGAGCAAGTGACAATTCCAAATAAAACTTTCCTAGTTTTGTTGTCCCACTTCACCGAGGACATCATACTTCTGGTTATGTTTTATAATACATGTAACTATGTGCTGAATCATTCTATGGTTTAGTTACCTTTCAGTGATTGCTGTTGACAACACTTTTAGCCCATGGCAGAACAGGTAGTTTCCTCCCAAAGCAGCACACAAATCAATCAGCTAGTTGCTTTGTCCTATTAAAATTAAGAAAAAGCTGGAAAATTTAGATTTTTTTTTCAAAAGCTGTTTTTCCAAGTACCTTTTAATTACTGTGTTTTTTTTTTAATCTGTCCTAGGTGATGACACTAATTTGGCACTGCACTGATCCAACCTAATCTAGGTGATAATGGATCTTCCTATGGTTATTTTTTAAAAAAACAAATGGTTGCAGTTTAGCAACAACAGTGATAGTTCTGTTTTCAAACATCATTCCATTTTCTCTGTGAAAATATTTGGATTAGCATTTGCAGTCTGTAGATTCTGACAGTTAAACGAAGCTGGTGCCAGCCTTGGGGGTAGCTGGTCTTTGATATTCACCAAGAACAACAGTAGCCTCCGGTTTGATACAAACAAAATTCAAATTTTCTTTTCTAAAACTACTTGTAAGTGCAGAGATGTTTTATTTGCAACTTTATTTTAAAAGCTTGATTGCCAATAAAGTAGTGGGGATAAGTAATTTGCAATGCATTTCCTGATACAGGAACTCATGTAGTGGTACTGGTTAAAAAGGCTTGAATGCATAATCATGAAATACTTTCCTTGTGAATCCAGTGCCAATTGACAGAAGAAAGGGTGGTTTAAAATGTTTGCCATTAGATTGCAAGCTGAGTCACTGACATTCACCTTCTGAGTATGTTTGAAATCCAACCTTGAGCCTGGTGATTACATCATTCATTTCAAAGGTCCTAATTAAACAAGGTGAATTTGTTAGTTTCAATCTACATTTTGGTGGACAGTGAGCAGTAGCTGAGGTCTGTTCATATGATATCTAAAAAGAAGCTATCCAGGAGACCACTGTGTTATCAAACATGATAGAACTGGGAGAAAAGAGGGAAGGGGACATAAGAATCTTAATATATGGTTCTACTCTGAAAAGGGACTCAAATATGGAGCATTCTATGTTTTTTGTGCCTTGGATTCTATATCAGATTTGCTCAGTTATCAGTTACAGGGGTTGCAGAAGTAGAAATGACTGTGGCCATAATATGGCAAACAGCATCTTGGTGGAAACACCTGAGAACTTAGGACTTAGTTTGACCTTTGGATCCAAAATTATGTTTGCAGGGTTGTTGGGGGCGGGGAGAAGGAATCAAGGACTAAGCAAGTTTGATGCAAAATCTTTGAGACATATACATGGAATCCTATCAGGCCATTTTTATAATCACTTTTCAAAGCTGAGCAGGGCTAGAAGGAATCATACCTAGGGTGTGGGGAGGGTCATCCCCCAAATGGCAAGTGCAGGGTCTTTTCCTCAAGCTGCTGGTGCTAGCTGTGGTCACTGACAGAACATCGGACTAGATAGATCCCTGATCTGATCATGTATGACAATTCCTATATTAGAAGGAGAGGGTCATGTCTTGTGGTTTAAGTCAGAGCGGGCATTCCATGCACGTGTTTAGGAAGAATCTGTGTCACTTAATGTCCATATTCTTCAAAAGTGACATTGTTTTTGCAGAGTTCTATTCTCTTTTCAAAACTATTCTTTAAAACAATAACTCACATCAATAGGTCCTGTAAAGTGTATTTTCTTCCTCTGTTTGTTTCTTTGGTATCAACAGAGGTGAAAAAAAATCATTTAGAGCAGTGGGTCCTCTCAGCTCTGCTCTTTGGAATTCTTCTGTGTCCTTCTGGGTGTTTTTCTTTTTTGCTATTATTTTTCTTTTTCTTATACTATGTATAAAAAAAACTTTGGAACTCAGCATGAAGGCCAAGCATAAAAGTCATCATATGACTGCATAAGCCATGAAAAAGTTACAAGAGATATCAATCTTCATGTTTAGGCTCATATGGAGGTCATCAGCTAGAATCAGGAAGAAATCTATTTGCCCTTCAGAAACAGACCATTTATTATCAAGGTAGGATTATTTATTGGGTGCAATTCTTGTGTTATATCCCAAAGTAGAAAATACTGCACCTTAGAGAGCATCTCTTGCATGGTCACTACCAGGCATATGTTTCTTCTATCAATAGTATTCTGGGCATCCTCAAGAATGAGTGAACAATGGTTCTGTTTGATTTTGTTTAGCTGCCTTCTGTTCCTAACATAAGATTGGTTCTCAGGGGTTGTGGTAGGGGTAATGACACCACAGGACCTTGGCGTAGATTGGCTGTTTGCCAGCCACTTTCTATTTGAAACTGAATATTCACCTGCAATCAATGGGGTTGACTGTTCAGAATTCTTGTTGTAATATTTCTTCTGTACTAGTCTGCTGCCATATTAGATCTTTTCTAACAACTTCCGGGGTAATGGCCTTTAGCTCAAGAAGATTGTTAGATGCTGATGGCCTTTCCTTCTAGTTTACCATGGAATTTCAATGTAAAAAGTGTTACTACATTACTACACATTGTTTTCCAACAGCTCCCTTTTAAAAAAGCGAAATTTAGTAGTAGTCCGCTGATCAGAGGTAATCTTTCCTGGTTAATTTGACTAGATCTTTGCTAACCTTTGAGCAAGGGTAATCAGGTACTTTCAGTGCTCTTCCAAGTTGTTCCATGCAGATTTCACACTTGTCTTTGATAGCAGCATTCATGCCTGGCCAGAAATTGACATCTTGGGCTCTCTTCATACACTTCACAATGGATAGAGCAGTCTTGTATACACAGCTTAGCATTTCTGATGTCATGCTGTGTAGTACCATAAACAGTAGGTCCTTCATACAGAAGGTGCAATAGTTTAATCTCTATGCTTCAGATCCACAAAAGCACTAAGTTTCTGCCTCTGGGCATGTGCACTGAAGCCTCACTCTAGGCTTCCAGATGCCCATCTCATACCTAAGTTCCAGTGCAAACCACAAAAGTGGGGAAAGATAGGCACTCCTGCATCTATCTCACCTGTGGTGCCCAATCCACTAGGCATGCTCAGAGGTCACCCAGTGGATCAGGCCCCATTCAGATTTTAGCTGGAGGAGCAGGTAGTGGTGCCCACCTTATAACTTTTAGCCTAATGGTTAGAGCACTCACTTGGGATGTGAGAGACCAGGTTCAATTTCTCCCTCAGGCAGATGGGGAGAAAGAGTTTGAACAGGGATCTCCTACATCTCTTGGCAGAGTGCTCTAACCACTGAGCTATGGGATATTCAGATATGGTGGCCCCTCCATCCTTCCTGTTGAAGCTGTTCCATTTTGGTTAAATAAAGTCATTGGACTGGACTTTGGTCTCTCACTTCCCAGGTGTCATTCTCCCTCTCTCTCTCTCTGGTCCAATTTGAACAAATGCCTCTACCTTTCTTAGTTACGATTAAACTCCTCCAAACCTAACTGTCAAACATTGCGTATTCTCTCACGGTATTGCCATTGTTTTTACCCCAAATCAACAGATTCTCTGGTATTATTTCCAGATCCTCAAAGGTCTAGGGCACAATGCTTTGATACACTTCCTGTTCAAGGCAATCCGAAAGGGAAGTTGCTCAAACATATATCCCAGAGGGAGAGTTGAAGGTAAACAGTTTTATACTTTCAGTATGAAACTGAACCTGCCACAACTCATGACATAAGTCCCAAACTTAAAAAAACTCTTACATTTGTAAGCAGAGACATGATCTTACTTTACCATCTGGCTATGCTCAGATTTAGCTCTCTCTCCCGTTACTAATAGGACTTTATCAGTAGTGCCACCAAAAATATGTCTACTATATATTCATATTGATGTAATTATTTGATCTGTAATGCAACCCATGCTGTTAAACCTCTCATCATATTATTTTGGCTCCTGTTCTGGTAAGTTATACCCATTTGATCACAGGCATGTGCACTCTGCTCTTCAACTCAAATGCACTTGTCTTTCCTTCTATTATTCTAAACTCTGAGTGAAACCTGTCCTGATGTAGGCATTCTAGTGTGGCTTTACCACTGGGCTCATTTTTTACCAGCTATGCGAAACAAGCTTAGCTTTAACATTGGGTGGTCACTAATCTTTCTGTGTGTATGCCTCCTGGGGTTCCAGTGCATGCTGCTCCAGTATTTAATCCAATGTCACAAACCCAGCCTGTTTTAGAAACTTGATTTGTAAATTTATTTAGAGACTCAAAGAACTGTTTCTGCCTTATCATTTTATCTTCAAAGTGTATGTTTATGAATCTACCTTACCATTAAAGCATCACACGTCTGCAAAGTGAATACGAGCCAGCAATGTGATGCAGTTGCAAAAAACAAAAAAACAAAAACAAAACCCTTTGGGACATATTTACAGGAGCATCATATACAAGACTCAAGAGGTAATTGTTTCACTCTACATGGCTCTGGTGAGATCTCAGCTGGAGTACTGTGTCCCGTTTTGTGCACCACAGTTTAAGAAATATGTGAACACATTAAAAAAGTCCAGAGAACAGCAACAAAAATGATGAAAGAGGTTTGGAAAATCTGACCTATGAGGAAGGGTTGAAAGATCTTACCATTTTTAGTCTGAAGAGATTAGAAGAATGAGGGGGAACCTGGTAACTGTCTTCAAATATATAAAAGGCTGTTATAAAGAGGATGGTGATCAATTGTTCACCAAGCATAGGACAGATAGTAATGGGCTTAATCTACGACAAGGGAGCTTTAGGTTAGATATGAGGAAAAACCTTTCTAACTGGAAGAATAGTTAAGTAATGGAACAAGTTACTTAGGGAAGTTGTGGAATACCCAGCATTGGAGTTTTTAAAGAACAGCTTAGACAAAACACCTGTCAGGGATGGTCTAGGTGTACAGAAATAATATAGTTTTTAATTAGTCTATCTGGTAACTGATCAAATTAATGACCTAGCTTTATGACATTAATCCCAGTCAAGAGCACTCTCCTACAACCTGAACACCTCATTCCCAGCCCCAGCCCAGAGTCTGCTCCACCAGCTGTAGCCTTTACTTCCCCTCGCATGCCAACCCCCAGAGCCTCCTCCTGCACCCTTAACCCATTTCTGGCCCCACCCCAAAACCTGTACCTCCAGCCCAGAGCCGTATCCCCCCCCACTCCAAACTCCTGCCTCAGACCAGATCCCCATCCCATACTCTGAACTCCCTGGCCCCACCCCCCAGCCCAGAGCCCCCACCTGCACTGTAAATACTGCATCCTTGACCCCATCCTAGAGCCCACACCCCAGCCGGAGCCCTCACCCCCTTTCACATCCCAACCCACTGCCTCATCTCAGGAGCCCCCTCCTGCACCTTTGACTTCTCATTTGTGGCCCCACCCCAGAGGCCACTGAAAATGAGTGAGTGAGTGAGGGTGGGGAGAGTGAGTGCTAGAGAGAAGGGGGATGGAATGAGGTGGGTTGGGGCCTCAGAGAAGGGGCAGGGCAGGACTGGACCTCAGAGGAGGGGCAGGGCAGGGGATGGGGAATGGTGTTCAGTTTTGTGCATGTCGAAAGTTGGCAACCAGAGGGTGAGGGAAGGATTTCATCCTCTCCAATACTACTTGCTTACAGTACAGCAGGTAAGTGTTGCAACCACCTCCTCCATTTTTCTGCCATCCTCTCTTCCAGATCGAGGGAGGCTTCATTTTTCCAATGACTGATTTTTTTTTTCTGAATGCCCTGTAATAAAGATACACATAAGAATACTTGTAGGAGACTGGTCCATCACATGACATCAGCCAAAGTTACAAAAGATTATACCCCTGTTATGAAAGGGATCAGAATATGCTTTGACTGCAGTGGCTGCATACATTCCTTCAACACTGAGGATCCATACTGCATATATAGAATGGGGCCAGATTCATTCCTACTGGTAGAGAGGTCCCCTCCAGCTCATGGCTTATATTTAGGCGTCCCCAGAGCAGGGTTCTCTGCAGAAACCCTGTTGGTGAAGGCTGCTCAGGAGATGTAATGACTTCATGAATCTTATGGCCTGCCCTACTCACCTCTTGGGTGACTTTTTGCCACCAAGGGCCTGTGTCTGAGTTTGTGCTGAAAGAGTAAAGCATTCTCAGTGCATTGGTGTTACACCGAACTCAGGATCTTGAATTGTCCATGAAAGGTAGGCTATACTGACCCAGTAAAAGTATCCAGAAGAGTCTGTCTACGGATTAACAAGTGAAATTATGAAAATTAAACTATAAAAAATGAAAGTATGGAATTCTAACAAACTTTGGTAACAGAAATGCTACAAGATCTGATCTTACAACATATTATAGAAAAGTTAGACATGAAATTAGTTCTCATCCTGTATATTTCTCTCCTACTTTTTTCTTTTTTGTCCATTGTTTAAACTCCTCATGGAAATGCCCAAAGATGGGATAGCTGCTGGTAATATCACCATAAAGGACTAGTGCAGGCTTCCTTTTCACATCCTTTTAATATAAACTATTTTCCAGAGGCTAATTGGGGTGGGGGTGAGAGAAAGATCAACAAATACTGACAGTTTACTGTAGAAACTTGGAAAAAAGGTGGGCAAAAACTAAAAACACTCCTTTTGTCAGCACTTAGCACAGTCCTGAGCATTCACTGGTACACAACAGATGTGCCTTCTGTGGCTGATAATGTTGGGTATGGTAAGTTGGTGAAGAAACAAAGGACATAGGTTTGCAATTATGCACTCCCCAGACACCAGTATTTTAAAGCAAATCAAGCTATGGTATATTAGTTCCTAGTCTAATGTGAAAAATATGAGCCACTAACTAAATCTTCAAACAAACAGATCCCAACTTTCCTGAAATATGGCAACTTGGCATTTTTATGTTTGATTTTTTTGTAATGGAGAATGGTGGGCTCTTCGGGGTAAGTTGCTTCCTTTGAGTAGCAGACATGCAGTGTGATGCCCAGGCCCAAAGAGAATAGCTCCACACACCTTTCCCAACTGCTTCAGGTAGCCACATATCACCCAGGTCCTTCCTTGCATTTATGAAGACAATTGAATTACTGATGGGATAGTGAGGTAACCTAGAAGCATAAGGTGCCAATGTATGTACCTCTTAATGCAGAACAAATAACTCAAGCATCTGACATCACAATACTACAGGGTAACAAACCACCATATTGCAATATTTTGCTTTGCTTCAGGTAGGGGATAGACTGTATGCAGAGTTACATTTTTTGATGTCTCTTGCCAAACTTGCTCGGTAGTGGATTGGAAGCAGCAGTAGGAAGAAAGGGATAGAGGAGAATAACTTATAAGAGGGCTTGTGGGTTGAAGGTAGGAAGAATGGATTAGGAGGAAAGGCAGAGGTGGGATTTGCATTTGCAAGTTACAATGGACTACTTATGAAGATATGTCGGGGTGAATTTGGCACAGTGCCTCTAAACTTGTCCCACCTAGCTGATGCATAAAATCACAAAAAGAATTAGCTGTTCAGTCTAAACTTACATTAAAAACAACTAAAAGTGCACCATCAGGTATGGCACAACACAAACATTTTTGTTTTGTTCTTCTAAAAAGAATCCATAACATTTGGATTCATTTACTATTATTCAAAAATATGTTCATATGAAGTCAGGTTTTTTTAGCCCAACTGCTTGCACCCATTCCTAACTGAGACCAGAAAACTTCCTAAGCTAGTTCCAGCTGGCATCAAGATACGTTACACAACAGCAAGCTCAACACATGGCATGGATCCTTTCAATTGTTGATCCATGGCATCAGCTTACTCAGCTCTTCCCAACCGAACTGTTTATTCCCTCAGTGATCATTGACTGTAAACAGGATGTTAATGAAATAACCTCAATTTTCTTTCAGTATATCTAAAATATAGACTACATTTTTTTTGTGGGGAGGAGGGGAACCTCAGGACTAGACTGACAATAAAACATCCATTTCAAGGCAATTTGTACTATGCTGATGGAGGATTCATGTGAGAATTAGTACAAGGTTGTTAGACTTTATTATTTTTCTTGCCACTCTGAACATTTGCACTAGGTTGCAAAACCAGCCTCTTGAACAAGGCAAGTTATTAATATGAGAAATATATCACAGATCAGCTCAAAAGACAGATATAACTTAGATAATGTCTTTACTTCTCAGTCCAAGAGACACAGACAAGGTTTTCATCTCCAGACCAAAATAAGACCAAACAGACCAAAAAAACAAACAGACCAAAAAACATCAAGACACTTGATCATGGTCTTTGATATGTCAAGAAACTACTTATGCTTGATCTTAGCTCAGAAGAGCAGAGAAGACTGAAATAATCTATATTACTTTCAGGTTGCTGAGCTATGGCTCCTTTTTTGTCTCCTCATATGTCTCCTGGGTGTACTACCATTACGAATGACTGAGCAATAACAATGCAGTAACTAAATGAGTGAGGAAGTATCTCCAAATAACCAAAATAATCCATACTGTAAGCTTAAATTTAAGCACAGTTGCAAAGTTGTTCAGCTGCAGAACTGAATCTAAACTTTTCCAGATCAGGATTTTGGTCCATCCACTAGATAGATCACTGCTAATCATTACATTTGGATCTGGATGCAAACTCTCCCATAATTCCCCAAAATGTGATCTGTTGTATCCTAAAATTATTGCTATCATCTGTTCAGAATTATACTCTCTAGATACTTACCAATCCTGGCATCAGTCCACCCTCAATGACTTCCATGACAGTTCAGCACATGGAACAAAGCAAGATCAGGCCATATCTAATGTTTTTTGAACTCCAACTTTTCACTGTTGGGAAAATTCAAATAAACACACAAAAGCCTAGTGACATTTTTTTGTAGCAGACACACAATACTGTTCAAACTTTCCTCAGAAAGTTAAGCAATTGCAGCTACTATACAGCCTATAAAGTTACAGTATATAAGAGCAATCAGTGTAACACCTACACTTGCAATGCTTAAAGTAGCTTGATTGTTTCCATCTTCAGTAGCTTCAACTTGCACAAGAATTGGTCTGGTCAGCACCAGATATTAACTAAAATTCTGTGGTT
Source organism: Dermatemys mawii (assembly GCA_007922305.1). Taxonomy (NCBI): domain Eukaryota; kingdom Metazoa; phylum Chordata; order Testudines; family Dermatemydidae; genus Dermatemys; species Dermatemys mawii. Next base: position 2,503,408 of record ML677379.1, read on the forward strand.
GGGATTAAGTAGCTCACTATTTAAGAAGTCCACCTTTGTGTTGTGATTTAAGACTGTTCTAAGTACACAGCACTCCATTTCTTTGAACATGTAGAGTTGGGTTTTGTCCCCATTAATGCAGTCTGCATCTTCCTATGACAACCTGGTCACTGTGCACCTAAGAGAATAGACAATGTTTGCACTGTCATCCTTCCGTGAGGGTTGCACAGGGGTGGCAACAGTGGGGATAAGGAATCTTTGGGGCTTCCTGCCCCTGAAAGAAAATGGAAGATGATAAGATTAGAAAAGAGATATTTACAGGAAGAAAAGAAAAAGAGAGAGAGAAGAGGTGGGAGGAGTGCAGGGGGAAGAGACACAGACCAGGCAGAACAAGCACTGCTTTAGTGATGGTGCCTTAGAGAAGCATTGACTACCAAAAGAGATAACAGAAAAATTTCAGTGATAATTGATTACGACAAATTAAAATGTTAAAGAATTCTACATTTTCATTCTTATCCCTGCTTTACATCAGAAGAGAAATCTACAGTTTTATTACAATGAAGGCTGAGAATTTTACAGATTAAGTGGTCTTGTCTTCTCCACATGGAGAATAGATTTGAGTACCTGGCACATAATAAAACTAATACATAGGAAAACGAGGTATAGATTTTCTTAGATGTAACATTAATTTGCAGCATTAGTGTGTATACGTCTATCTATACGTTACCATAAGACGAAACAGTGAAAGCTTTTCCACAGTGTTTTTCACTAGCTTTTTTCATGCCATTTTCAGGTCTAAGTACTGGAATGGAATTTATTTTCCCAGTTTGGCTTGCAAACTCAATTTGTAGCAAAAATCATTGCATTTTCAGAATGTGGTACATATGAGATTTCATGTGAAAGTACCATACTCAAGGTGTGCTATTTGTGCTTCCCTGTAATTCCCCATCTTCTTGGCATATGCCAAAATTGCAATATAGACACATTAGGCTGGGCACAGTATAAACACAGAGTGAGCAATGGGAAGACCACAGTTGGTTGGTAAAGACACCATTTTTGCTTTGGTTTGAAACTGGATAAAGTTCTCCTCTCTGATCAACATGGAGTAGGGAGGGAATCAGTTGTGCATGTTCTGGAGACGGAACTCAATTGACATCAATAGGAGTTTGATGCCTATGACAATTACATAGCCAGCAAGTGAAATCTGCAGCCTGGGTGGGCATGAATTTTGACCTGGGTTTAGAAGTTATTATTATTAAGAGCACATTTGAGAACAATAGTTTCATTACAGCAGATCAATGTCTCTTTGATGGAGTCTTACTGTTTTAACACATTCTGTGTTCTTTCAAATCTAGATTCTTGAAGAAAACATGAAATTAGAGTGCAAGTGCCATGGAGTTTCTGGATCTTGTACCACTAAGACATGCTGGACAACCCTTCCTAAATTCCGGGAGCTGGGCTATATCCTTAAGGACAAATACAATGAAGCAGTTCAGGTTGAACCGGTGAGAGCAAGTCGCAACAAACGTCCGACCTTCCTTAAAATAAAGAAGCCACTGTCCTACCGCAAACCCATGGATACAGATTTAGTGTACATAGAAAAATCTCCAAATTACTGTGAAGAAGACCCGGTCACTGGCAGTGTGGGAACACAGGGCAGAATGTGCAACAAAACAGCCCAGCAGTCCAATGGCTGTGATCTGATGTGTTGTGGTCGAGGTTACAATACTCACCAGTACTCACGAGTGTGGCAGTGCAACTGTAAATTTCATTGGTGCTGCTACGTAAAGTGTAATACGTGCAGTGAAAGAACAGAAGTGTACACCTGTAAATGAAAGTGTGGCGGGGAAGGTGACTCTAGATCCCTAGGAATGAATACATTTGCACATGAGCTCAACATAACTACTCAAGACTGTAGCAAAGACCTGCTTTCGTCCAAAAGAAACGCTAATGAATGGATCTGTCTTTTCCTCTCATGTTTCAGTAGTTATGTGGATACACATTAAAGACTTGTATAAATTATAAAAAAAACAAAAACAAACCCAAAAGAAAAACAAAACAAAAATCAAGTCACCTGACACACAAAACAAAGGAAAAAAATCACCTCAAATAATCTGCACCTCCAAAGCTTAATGCAATGACTGTCAAGAAAAGAACAGCCAGTCAAGTGAAAAAAATCTGAGAACTTGGCAACTGACTCCTTTGGTTTGGAAAAAGATGGTTATATACAAAAGCTACTGTGCATAAGGGGTGGGTTGGGTGGGGAAAACAAAACAAAACTTTAAAATGGTCTTTGCACAGGATGGGGTAACAATGCCCCAGTGTGAATTTCTACTTAAGTGTGGATTATGCAGTTTTAGGTTTCTACACTTGTGAAAAGCTTCTGCTGGTCTTGCCTGTCTTTCCATTTCACACAATTTGCTACAGCAAGTAGAACTGTTGAAGTTTTCCATAGACACTGGTTTATCTGCCTTTCTTTTTTTTGTGCTGCAGATTTTAGCACAGGGATTTGGGACATCTGGGCATAATAATAGCAATATTTAACAATTTATTCAGATAAAACTAATATTAATTTATTTAAATAAAAAAGAACTCTACAACATTTTTTGGAAGTATTCTGCAATTAAAGTAGATAGCTTGCTTTCTTTGTGGAATAATTATTTTGTAGATATGACAAGGAAAAACTGAAGCTGTATATATTATTCTTTACTTGGATATTTCTACTAGTTGGATTTGCAGGATATTTTCTGCAGTACTAGATGTTTAAGTACAAAAGCAGGCATCTTTTATAATTTTTTTCTGTTTGCTGCTAGTTGTCTGGAAAAATCAAACTGGTAGTGATTATAATCTCTTTACAAACACTTTTTTTCCAATTAAAGAGGAGCATTATGAAAATCCAGTTTGGAATACATCAAAAATAAATATGAAACTCCAGACAAACTTCCATCTTTTGGAAAATGAACCATAGGATAAGAGTATATTTTGTAAGAGACTATTTTTATATGAATATTTTATTTATACTGTGTCTGCTTGTATAATTCTATAACCTGTACTTTTTCCTCAAAACAGGCATACAATTTGTAATTCTTAGGCTATTTAACAGATAAAGGCTGATTAGTTTGTGGACACAACAGCAGCAAGCAGGATACATTTAGCTGCAATTGGTAGATGTGTCTAAACACAGAATGAACTTTCTCTCCGGATGTGTGTACAAACTGGCCCTTTTCCTGCAGTTCAATTTGCAGAATATGCAAAACAAGAACAGGGTATGTAGCATCAATTTTGTCACATGGCTTGAATTCATGATTGGTATTAACTGGATGCTCATTTATCCCATTCAGAAAAAAAAATCTGAATTAGCTTCCCACATGCGTCAGTCATTAAACTGTGGTGTTATGACTAACAAATGTGCTGTGTGTGCTGTCAGTTAAACCTCTATATTGTGTTACTGTCAAATTTGATTTTATCAGTGGAAGACTATAGACTATGACTGTAAAAACTAGCATGAAACACATTGCTTGATTCTCATAGATAAGATACAAAGCTTACAGTTTTTGTCCAACTGGTTTTGGCATTTGTCTTATTCTTTCCCTCCAAAAAGTTCTGAGTTAAAAAACTCAAATGACATTTAGGCAAACATTAAACAATCTATTTCTCCAAAGTCCCATTTAGTCCTCCTTGTACTTTCTTTTGATATTTCCTTTCTCATCTGGGAAACTAGAAGTGATGTGGGTGAGTAAATAAATAGTCCCACTCCCGGCTGGAATCTTTTTGCTTGCTTCTCCTGCCTGAATCATTTAGACCCTGACCCACAGTTCTAATTTCAATGGTGGTTTTGCGTGAGTAAGGAATACAGGACTGGGCTCTTATTGATATCACGTTCCAATGTTTGGGACATATGACAAACACTTCCATAGTTGAGAAATGTGAGATTGCTGTCAAAAAGGTTGAGACAACCAACAACAAGGGAAACAAACAAATAATCTAGGAGGCTGTGCTCTCCAATCACACCCATTGATATAGATAGGTATTAGAACAAATAGACAATAAGCAAATTAGTAATGAATCTGATCCATTGATTTTTGAAGGCATTCTGCTTGTACTAGGACTGCAAGGTTGGGACCCACTTGAGAAAGGAAATGATGGAAGTAGTGCAAGATAATTTTACAGGATTTGGGTAAAATACTGTATTTTCAGAATTGTCCTGAATGCAGTACGTTGTTTACATATACACACACAAAATATCTGCTCCTTGCAGTGTACAATTAATATTAAGGATATAGTGTTTCTTTGCAGATCTGCCATTTACCATGCTACAGCAACTCCAATATATGAGATATCAAAATAGAAGTCGGATAAGATTAACACAGTCTACTTTCAACCTTATGTCTTGCTAACATGAAACAATTTAAAACAAGTTTTTTTTTAATAACGGAACTTATATTTTTTCAGGAGTCTAAATTTTGTGTACTAAGATTGAAAACGGGACATAAAATTCAAGAATATACATACATATGGAGATAAATTACAATTATACAATATGGTCTAATAATGCAGGTCTCGGATATAGTTAATCATGGACTTTTTTTTTACAGTATGCATTGGCTTTCACTAAGTAGATATACAACACAGTCAACAGTTTGTTGTTCTTCACTGATTACAGTAATCTAACAAAGTGTTATTTTTGTAGTATACCATAGGAAAGCATTCTGTAAAACTGCTGCTTTCTGTATATTTCGATACATTGGTGATGCACAGTATACAACTAGCACATTAACTCTTAAAAGACAGATTTCTTTAAAGAATTTTAATCACAATAATAAAGAACTGGATGGATATACAAAGAAAATCTATTTATTTTTATTGCAGAACTAGGAAAGATTGATTAGCTTACCAATTCTTAAATGTTTTTCAGTGGAAATATTCTCATTTGTGAAATCAGTTTAACATTTACATAAAAAACAATACCGGACCTGACATTGTCCCTATATTTTCAGTGTTTCTGGTGGTCCAAATATTAGGAAGGGCATCTTTCATCTGTTTTGAAGGTGAATTTCAAGTTAGGAATACTCCATTTGACAAGTAGTCCTGCAAGTTCAGAAATGAGGAAAATGTAGAGCTGCTGTCTACTAGAAAGTGTCTGAAAGTTTCATTACATCTTACCAGATAAGCGAAAGTTGGCTCATTTGAGTCAGTCATGAGTCAGAAGTTAATTAGCTATTCTCTAAATTTGACTGAATGGCATGAAGAATAAATAGAAGAAAGAAAGATTTACGATTTTGTAGATATTTTTTTCCCAAACAGTTTGTTCTTTGTCCTCAGGGAATAGAAGAGCTCTGTTTGTACTTGGTAAAGAACTGCACAATGGGAATGAAATGCATACAACTGCAGAGGAATACAGCCTTCAACAGAAAATTCATCTTTTCATTTCTACTAAATGAGTGGAGTGCTGGATTGATGTTCACGTAAATAACCTGGCTAATGTTCAGAAAGCAAACATGTTCAATATTGTAAAAACAGGAAGAAAGTTAAGAAAAACATTTGAACAAGCATAATTATGACTTTATAAATTTTAAAAACTTTATTTGACTTATACTTTTTTTTTCCACGTTGGAATTCCATTTTGTAAAACTGAAAATAAATTCCAAGTGGGATTCTAAAGAAAATTAAAAAGGATTTTCATTGATCTATTTCACTTCATGGCCCTACTTTTTTTTTTTAAGTTGACAACTATCTTGATCACAGTTAGTTTGCATATTTGGAAAAGTACTTCCATAAAATAAGAATCCATCAATGACCTAAAGTTTTCTTTGCCATGTTTGCACAAAACTAATGGAGACATATCTTTCAACAGTGATAATTAAACTGAAAACCTCCCTAAAATGTAAAGTTAATTGGCTCATTTTCTAAATGGCAAGGTTATTCTGAGGTTGCACAGTTACTCGAGAAAAGGAAAGATACATATGAACCATCTCATGAGTACAGGATTTAATAGTATATTTCAGAGATTATAAAACTGTTTAAGCAAAACTCAGTTTTAAAAGTCCATTTATATGGTCAAATTTAGAAATGTGGCAGGCTTCAGTTGCGTTATACATGCTCAAATGAAAATTCAGTATAAATACTTCAGATAACATTTGTATATTTAAATAATAGACATTTGGAAAGACCACAATAGACACCCAAGTTGGTAGGTGGACACAGCAGCACATAAGCACTTATATTCCAGATAAGATTAGCTGCACACAAATTCCCAAAAATCTATTGTTGCTAGGACTATTCTGCAGAATGTATGCATATGAACCTACCAGAATTGGGGTAGCAAGTTCTGCCATGTGCTTCTGCTGCCAACGACGTTTTCCAGCATATGCACTTACATATAGTGCAAACTACAACGTAGCTTGCAGTATTTAACATAGTGGGTTTTATCACGCATCATGACTTCTCGGCAGTGGCCTATAGAATTCTCCTAAATTCTAAAACACTCAGCTGAGTAATGTTGTTTGCAACTTTCAGAATATGATGCATCACAGCTGGTTAACAAGGGATGTTTTCCTCCAGGAAAACATTAATTCAGAGTTTGTGGGAGTTTTCCTTAAAGGAATATTTTCTAACACTGAGAACAAATGTTAATGATATATTGTAAGTTAATCAATGAAGACGTACATCTGGATTTAAGATGCTCCTTGTGTTTGAAGTAAAAGTGCCAGAACCAGTCAGCTTTGCAATTCTCTCACTCTTACCATTCCAGATACATTTTTAAACCATTGAGACTACTTCTGATCATGTTTTTGAAGTTATGTGAAAGCACCAATTGGTTCCTAGATTTGATCTATGGCAAAACACTGAACAGAGGGGGGCTGTGAGAGACCGATCTCAATAACTATTTTAAGAATAGCAGACGTGTTAGTCTGTATCCGTAAAGAAAGCGAGAAATACTTGTAGCACCTTAGAGACTAACCAGTTTATTTCAGCATACGCTTTCATGAGCTATAGCATCCGATGAAGTGGGCTATAGCCCACGAAAGCTTATGCTGAAATAAACTGGTTAGTCTCTAAGGTGCTACAAGTATTTCTCACTTTCAATAACCATTGACACATATTAAAAGTTTCAAAATAAAGATACTGGATGTACAAAATACTCATGTGTATCTTACAAGAGAGATCACATATCTCGTTCTGTGAAGTGTGGCACTCTAAGTTGCCTGTTACCTCCAATGGCTGTCTGTTGTATCTCCTGTGATGGCTGCATTTCGGGCAGTGAAGCCACCATATTACCACCTTCTTCGGCAAAACAAACTCCACTGGAAGAAGCTATTATTTTTTCTGGGGGAAAAGGATGCCATATATGTCTGTGCACATGAGAGAGAATAAGTGGGGTGGTAAGAAAGGATACAATCAAAATATCCACTTCATTGTGAGCACCTTCATATTTAGAAGCACCTGAATTTTTCCAGCTGGATAAGCCCAGCTCTAGTTTTTATGCCTGCTATACTCAATCATCTATTTTCCCCCTCAACTGGTAATGTATACCTTACATACTGCTTCATAGTCCCAGATTAACTGACAATTCACAACCCATGTGCCACATAAACCTAACACTACTAGTTACAGATCATAATCTTATTTTTAAAATAGAGATATGCACAAGTGTGCCTTGGGATCAACACATTGTGCACAAAACCCTTTTATGAAAACCCTTCGCTGTCACATTTTCACCTTGGAGCCAGTGTGCGAGTTTGCAGAATGGATGTGCTGCTTGCTCCATAGTTTAGCTAGTATTTTATATCCCTCTTGCACTGGGAGGGAAATTAACTGGGGAGGGGCGGAAATGAGATTATGTTAAGATATCTAGTCTACCTCCCTAAATTACTGATGGTTTGCCAGTTACTGTAGCAGCTAGATGCAGGAATACAGTAAAATAGAAAGGCATATCATATAAAACAAAAACTTCTGTGCAATCTTGTTATGCTTCTATCATTCCGTAGCATGGTATGAGAAGTCTGACCTACAGCATGATATCCAGCTAATAGACCAATTCAAGTCTATGATAAAAAGTCAGACTGAAGGTTTTTTCATACTAAATCAGCATAGTGGAGAAGCTCAGCTGTTTCTTTAATTGTGATACACAGGGAGAATTTTAAACATTCACTAGTGACCAAATTTCCACTTCCATCTGGTCTATTATAAATACTGGGTTGTAGTGAAAAATATGGAGGAACCGTGCTAAATTCTGACCTCAGCCATGCACACTCATGGATTTAAACGGGATTGCACAGGTATGACAAAGAGCAAAATGCAGTGGATGCCTAAGAAGATCTGTTGAAAGTATTTACTCATGTTGTCTGTGCCCCTTTCTTCATGCATATGTTTCCTTATTCTCATGCAACTAGTTTTGAACTCACCACAACCATAGACAGTCTAAATTGTTGCAATGCAAACTGCTCATAAGATGGACTTATAAGATTCTACAAATGGCCATCCCTCCTTATATACTCAAAATCTGCCAGGGAGTGTTGTGGAGCCTTCCAATGTTGTAACTTTAAAATCTCAATTACTTTGGTGTAGTTTCAGCAGCAGAGCATGGGGTTTTTAAAGCAATGGTATCAGGACTTTGCAGAAAAGTAGCCAGAGCTGTAGGGCATAGGAGTGTTTGGGAAGTAGCTTTGGGGTATGGTTACACTTACAAGATTATAGCGCTATAGGTTATAGCGGTCCCCTTATACAGTAATATGTATAGCGCTATTGTATGTCCACACTCAGATGCTCCTGCGGTATAGCATGGCCGCATTTGGGGCACTTAATGCGGCATTAAGAGCAGCGCATTAGGGCAGGTATCCCAGCATTCAGCTGGGTGCAACGTGCTTTTTAAACGAGGGGGGTGAGGGGGGACGCGTTGTGTGTATGCGGAGGGAGAGAGACAGTGGTTTTTCCGTTTTTCTGAAAGCCTGTCAGTGAGCCTCTGTTCACAGAGGGCTTTGTTTTCACACAGGCTCCCTCCTTAAACATTTGCATTGCTTATCTGCCGAGTTAAGAAAGAAACTCTAAAGAGGTACTTCCGCATTCCTCCAGCCAAGTTCAAAACAAAGGGAAGAGACGTCAATTGCCTTAAATGGCTCTAGGCATCTCCAGAGATTACTTGTAGCGCAGTGGGTGTCCACATTCTTGCTGTAGCGCTACAGCAGCTGCGCTACAGCCCTTATTCCCCATGAGGAGGTGGATTTATAATAGCGCTATAACTCAGCAGTTATAGCGCTCTACGTGCCTTGCCAGTGTGGACGGGGAGTAGGTTATAGCGCTCGTGGGGGCTTTATAGCGCTATAAAGTGCCAGTGTAACCATGGCCTTAGGCAGGGGAAAGCAAGACAGGAGACAAGGAACATCCCAAGAAGTAGTGAAAAGAACATTATAGCCCATCACAGAGAAAAAAAGAAATGACTTAAGAGGAATAAAATGAAGCCCAGAGATGTGTTGGAATGGGGGAAAGAAATAAAGGAAGGTCACTGAAAACCATTAAGACAGAGAAAGAAGATTATTGGATTCACTGGGGAAAAGAGGGAGGGATATTGATAGCTTGACTAAACTGACTTGCTTTGTAACCTAAGTTAGTGCTGTCCTGCTGATGGCCCATAGGTCACAATTAGCCCATAAGATGATTTCACCTGGCCCATGTCCTCTTCTCGAAATTAAAAAATAATATTTATTGGTGTGGTGCCCTGGAGTCTAGCGCCCATGGGATATATGACCAAGGAGGAAAAGCTTGAACACAGAAGAAAACATTTCCAGCTGTTAACAAGCCTCTATCAATTGAGTTGAGACAGCAATGAATCACTTTTGTGAGTAGGTTCTAGTTTAAGTCTATGTTCAGTAACTTCACATCTACGTACAAGATTATACAGGTGCATGCACATATGGACAATTTGTACTGCAAATATATTGTTCATTTACAATCTGATCCTTCATTGGTTTAAAGATAGACAGATCTGGTTTAAGCAACAGGGGAAGTTAAATGCTGGTTTAAGCTATCGGAGAGCACATTATGTCCAGAGATTTTTGATTTATCCAAATATATAGTGAGATTCATCTCAAGAAGAGAAGGAAGTGCAAATGTGATGGGAGTGACTGAACTAAAATCTTTTACTTAAATTATATCTTGTACAAATAAACTAAAATGTGTAGGATTTCCCCCCCCCCCGTTAAAATAATTATTCTTTGCACTTTTGTAGTACTTATCAGCGAAGCAATGAAAGTGTTCTGCAAACAGGATAGCATTAAACTTCATGCTACTCTGATCTGATTATCCAGCATTATTATCCCCATATAATGAAGGGAAACTGAGGCACGGAAGTTAAGTGACCTGACCATAGGCACAGAGAAAATCTGTGGAAAAGTCAGGAATAGAAACCAAGTCTCCTGACTTCTAGGATGTTACTTTAAGAACTAGATTAATGTCTGGTCTCTAAAGAGAACAACAATAAACAAAATATATGTTGAGATTTAACAACAAAATTTACTTTTTAAACAGAAGCCTTTTAAAATGAGCTCTCCTTCTTCTTACTGTATATGCCAGTAACTGAGGATAGAGATTGCCTTTTTCTTCTGCTACAATGACTTCACCAATTCCTGAATAATAATGAATAATTAATAAATAGAACCTTCACATTGCTTAATTATTAGTGATGTTGCAGTGGAACTTAGACAAAACCCGAGCTCAGGATTTGTTTAACAATTTCACCTTTAAATACATTTTTAACACTAGCTTTAAAAAGGAAGGTAATAGAGAGTAGGTCTAGAAATCAGAAGACCTCGGTTCTAATCCCAGTAATGGCAGTAAATGAGCTTGGGCAAATCAAAAGCAAACATATAGTGGATCAAGTTCTCCATATGTAAAATGGGAATACCATTACTTATCCACCTCTCAAGGGGTATTGTGATGCTTTATCCAGAAAGGTCTATGAAACAGTTTGGAAATGGAAGTGGTAAATTCTATCACTTCTATATTTAAAGTCTGCACAGTATGGCATGCCACCTGAAGAGGGAGATGTGAGGTGATGCAATCTAGATGACAAGCTGTGCTCACACTAAGTACACATAGTGAGTCTTAGAGAATAAGTATAAAAAATGGATTGGAATCTTTTTGAAAAGTTAGAAAGGCAATTTATCTGCTTCTGTCTCTTTCTTTGTACTAAGTTTGGGTACCAGTCAGATTATTTCAACGCTTGCCCACTTCTAATTGCATTTCTAATGAAGTGAATTCAGATTAAACACTGAAGAGAAAAAACGTCTCAGAACATATATTGTGTTTATTTAGGCCAGACCAGTTTGTATGAAAGTACAAAATCAATCAAGGCCTAAAAGGAAGCTGGCAAACAGTCAGTGCTTTAGCAGATCTTCACTTCCTCCATGAGAAAGCCAGTGGCAGAGGCTGAGAAATTCTTAGCACTTATACCATCAGTTTATTTAATAACAAGATGAGTAAAGGTGATACGACAACTTGAATTGATGACTACGGCACCAAAGTTGTCATTTTGATGACTTGTTTGGGCAGAAAGAGTGGTAGAAGCTGGGTGATAGATTGTTCATTCTTTATCCTGCTACAATGACATCTGCTTTATTCACAGATCAGCCACCAGTTGCTACAACAACGCCAGTGTGCTTTAGAAAATGTTGTTGAGCTGCTGAGAGAATCTTGGCTACCCATTAGCAAAATGTTAACTATGCAAAACCAAATAGCGTTCGGTTTTGTTGCTGGAAAAAAGTCAACGCTCTGCAATAAGTAAGAATGTCAAAAAGAATTTACATTCAAGAAGTAGAGGAGGGGTTTAACTCATGATATCACCATGATTCCACCCCTCTCCCCCAGAATTCATTAGTAAGCCATTAGGTCCAAAGAATAGAGAAAATAAATAATTAGATTTAAACAGAAAGAACAAATGCACTTTCCACTGAACAGCTTGTTGTCTGCAGCATTCAGACATGTACATTGCCCTCCACTTTCCTGTGTACTGTTTTGGATTTTAACAGCAATCCTTTGCTAACAAGAGTGTTATGTAGTTATTTAACACTTAATGTTTTCAGAAGATGCCAAGTGCTGCTAAACACTGTGGGAAATCTGATTTGGATTCCAGATAAAGACTCTTGCTTCTAGATCCCATTGAAGGTAAGGGAACCTTGTCTTCCTGTATACCAGTCCCCACAAAGGACCAGATTATAAAAAAGTATTCACAGGCATCTGGAAGAGGGTGCCTTTTTCTTCCAGCCAGAGAATGCTGCTGTAGTGCTTGAGAGGGATAGGGATAACTCCTACTGGAGGGTGAATGATGTACCCAATGAGGCAGTAATGTTGCTTTAGGGGTAGGAGAATGATCCAATGGGAAACTAGCCATGAATAGTCCAGTGAAAATTCACTCACTGTCTGGATAATGGACAGATATACTGATATATCTAGTGTGGGCCGCAACTACAGTCACAGGAGATGGGCCTGAGCAACAAAGTTTGGATCTGATTTCCCCCAAACTAGAAACATGTTGCTCATCATTTTATCTTAATGGGATTAAGGTTTAATCTGCACCCTAGTTGACACTAAGAACTAATGTACTGCACCCACTATGCATAGAATAGGCATTGAGGGCAGAGAGCACTCTTCCTCTTTAAAAGCAAGTAACTTTACTATATTTATTACCCAAATAAATTCTCGGTATTTTCCACAGAATAAAAGTTTATTCCTAATTCTCTTTATCCTGCACACCTCCCAAATGACTTCTGAACCTCTCTCCTCCACTCATTTTCATTCCATCAGCAAGATCTGCATCATTCTTCAAATTTAATATTTTTAGCATCCAATAAGGTTAAAGTAATATTGATGTAAGTCTGCTGTGTTCATTTACAGGCCAATGTGGTATGAAGGAACTGCCCGAAAGGATTTACATAAACATTTACTTCTGTAACGCTAAACAGCTTTATTGACATAATTATCCAATAATATCTAAGCAACTGATTTCAACACTTAACTCTAAAAATCATAAATATAAAAGTATTTCAGTTAAAAAAGTATGTCATTGAAGTTTTGAACCAGTGGATCTAGAGCTCATTCAGAGACCTGAGACCCGGGTAGATTGGAAATGATACTCATCACTACTGAGAGAAAGGGAATTGGAGAGGTGGAATCTAGCCAAAAATACTGGAGCCATTGAAGCTCAGGAAGTCGCAGAGATCCTACATACTAGATAGCAAGACAGTGTTAATATCTTGTGTGAGGAAGAAGAAAATAATAATAGAGAAACTACACCTACAAAAATAGCTACATATTAAGCAATTTACTGACTCCAATGTCAGCTGACTAGATAAACCAGTAAAGTTGTAGCATTTAACATAACAAGTGTTCTACAAACATACCTGGTTTTTGATGTTTTTTAACCCTGTCCTTGGCAGCTTTTGAAGTTTTCTCTGTCTATACTCTTCTTCTCCAGTACTGGGATTTCCATCTCTTCGAGGTGTTTCAATCCAGAGCTTCCAGACATCACTTCTGAAATAAAAAATAGACAATGTATGTTAATATTATCCTTGTCACCATCACATTGTTTATATTTATAAAAAGATTTTTAAGAAAAGTGCAAACAGGTCAATGGAAATGATGGCAGTTTCTCACCATCATCTGAATAGGGAGGAACTGGAAGCTTTGTGGGATAAAATGGATCACTTCCTGCGTTGGTAAGGGATTTACACTCCCATTACATTGTTTGGATGGGAAGTCATGCTGTAGCCCACAAAGTTTTAGGCTACTCAATCTCATCTTAAAGGGAAGGGGCTTCCTGACTTTCCTTCATGCACTCCAATATAAATGTTAGTCCTGTAACTATACAGGCACCTGAAGAATGGAAAGATGGGTTTGGATATTAGCACAGCATAAATTCTATTCTTTGAATCTTACTTGAGGGAAGATACACTTGGAAAATATTTTCCCTTCTTGGAGCTTAAAGTGTTGCTCAAGATTCAGGGTAATGGTGAAAGTTTTTGCTTCTGCCCCATTGCAAGAAAACTCCATATGCCCATATTTGGAATTCCTATTCAAAATATTTCCCATTTAGATTCCATATATAATTTATTTTTGAAGTCTGAAGGGCAGAATACCATACTCACCTGTCAAATCACAAATACAAGAGACTATGTAAATGTAAGACCATGGGAATGGGCAGCTTACTATGTTATTGCTTATCACTTAGAGACTCCTGGGTTCAAATTATTACTTGGTTGCTGTCAACATAGGTCATCATAAGCTTTGCTACAACTGAGAGTCTCAGCTCAGCCAAAGCCTGGTAAGGATATAGAGTTATTGCAGGTCAGGATTCAGGAATATTGGCAGATATATTAGGGTAACTAAGCAGAGGGCTAAATTCCGATCTCAGTTAACTGGTATGAATCTGGAATAAGTATTTACTTTAAATAAGTTATATGGGTGGAAATCCAGAGTAAGTGAGAACACAATTTGGCCCAACGTCCTATCAGTGCTTCACTTTCCTGAGATGCAATTCACTCACAATTTAAAAAGGCATGTAGAACAAAAGACTAGGGGGATGGATCACTTGATGATTATCTGTTCTGTTCGTTCCCTCTGGGGCACTTGGCATTGGCCACTGTTGGAAGACAGGATACTGGGCTAGATGGACCTTTGGTCTGACCCAGTATGGGCTTTTCTTATGACTAAGTCAAAAGGGCTATGTTTATCATAGGTACAGTAAGCAGAAGGCAGGTGCTCCTTGTCATCATGACTACAAACTGAAATCTCTCAGTCTTGCAAGTGTACCATATGTAAACTGGTAAGAGTTCCTAGACTCATAGGCTTTAAGGTCAGAAGGGATCATTATGATCATCTAATCTGACCTCCTGCACAATGCAGGCCACAGAATTTTACCCACCCATTCCTGCAATATACCTCTCACCTATAACTGAGCTATTGAAGTCCTCAAATGGGAGGTAAGACATGCTCTATCAGTATCTGCCTTCTCTCCACCAACATAGGCTCCTTGTGTTATCTCTGACTTGCATGAGCAGAGCACAAGGATTTCGGCCAGCAGAGTAGTTTGTTTCGTGGTTGCCAAATTTAACAAAAGAAAACCCAACCCTGCTATCTTACAGGTTGCCATTTTAAACCTAATTATATACTTGGAGCATTATTTCCTGAAAATATCTGTATGCCCTTACCAAAGAGGCAAGGATAACATCTTAATCTGCCAGAAACAGGATTAGTTTTGACAGAGTTGTGTTTACAAACATTAATTGTATCACCTTTTTTTTAAAACAGCACCTGTGTACACCTGAAATGAAACAGTAGATAATAATTTATGTTGGACAGTAATGACGGCTGTTTTTACTGGAACTATGCCATAACTTAGTGTCTACTTCTATGCCCTGTTGGGTCAAGACAATACATCAGTCAAGTAAACCACTTAAATAAATTATTGAGCACTTAAATTTACTTTTTCCATGTAATATGTAATTACTTCCTTAAGCCAACATTCCCCTTCCATCACCTGTCTGGGATGCTCTTTGTTTTTCTGGAAGGCTGAATATTAACTGGGGTTAAAGTACAGTTGCAATGTAGTTGTTTCCCAAAATTCTGATTCAAGTGAACAAGCTCCACCAATTTATTAGCTTTGGCTGACAATTCCCTGCCATTGACCCATTAAAATCTTTCATTACCCTGAGCCTAGAAGTTGTGATTTGCCCATTAGGTTCATGATATAAAATGAGTCTAATGAATCTGCTAAAAACCACACTGCTTAGCCACTGGGAAAGTTAAATCTCTCCAAGGGTTGGAGACAGCGAAGCTTGATACAGCTCATGGTATGTGAAGAATGAGATCTCAACATCATGACCTTTGTTTACACGTCAGTTCTGAAGGAGTGGAGGACTTTGATGTTTCCGTATGAGAGAACTGAGGCAGAAAGTTGGGATTTAGAAGTGCGAGATCTTCATGGAGTCTCGTGAGAAGCAGAGTCCCACAGATTAGTACTTGTGACTGGATACTCTTAACTTGTATCAGCAATTCAGACAAAAAGTATGATCATCACACTTGATAGAAAAACAGAAGGAGAGGTTCAGACTCAGACATAGTTCACTTGAACAGAAATAATGCCAGAGCTAAGAGTAGTTTAACTGCTATTTAATTAGTTAATAGAGTCATGGAAACAGATCTAGGCAGATTGATGAACCCAGACTTTAAATTCTTGGTCCAATGTGTAGTAGTAATAGAATGTTAAACTAATAGGAAGTTGGCTTGTATCAATGGGGGAAACTGACATGCTAGAGAGAAAAATTTTGAGTGCTACTCGGGGCCCCTTGTTAAATTTGGGACACTAAGGAAAGGGGTGCTGGAGTGATTTCTCTGGCAGATGGATGGCACACCTCTCCAGATACTGCTCAGTTATCCTTGTCAGAGACATCTTAATTTCAGGGGCTTATAAAATTCATTTGGAAGAGTAATTTTCTTCCCCCCTTAAGAGAGGATCAATTTGAACCAAATGCCAGGCATTTCCAAAAAGTGTCATAGAGGAGGATGCCTCTACCTCCCCCTACAAAGTTCTTCACACACACTTCGAATTACACAGGTTTCACGCTGGGCTATATAGTATGTTCATAGTAGAGCCCATTGTGTTTTCTACACTGCCTTGGGGTGTGTCCAGAAAGTCTACCTAGCCTGAAGGCACTAACAAAACCTTGACATATCCATTAGTTCTATCATCAGTTTGGGGTCCACTACTGCAAAGG
The DNA here is from genome assembly GCA_007922305.1 of Dermatemys mawii. NCBI lineage: Eukaryota > Metazoa > Chordata > Testudines > Dermatemydidae > Dermatemys > Dermatemys mawii. Next base: position 2,520,153 of record ML677379.1, read on the forward strand.
AGGTTATCACTGCCTGAAGGATGCATGAGAGGGGGAGGTATGCAGTGCCTTAGAAGGACGATTGGTGTCTCCAGTGCCTGGGAAACTTTAAGTGTTTTTGTGGGGGGCTGGGAGGGTGCAGACTTAACTGTGCAGCTTGATGGATTCTTTGAGGCAGCATAGCTGAACCAGAAAGTTGCTGAATTTTTTAAAGCTTATCAGTATCCTGGTGAATTTCACCAAAGCCCCAAAGGAACCTTACCCAGGGTTATCATTATCCCATGTGTCATTCTGATGTTTCTATTTCAGCAGCTTACAATGTTTACAATCGGATTGTGACATTCAGAAATGTATTCCTGTGCACCACATCTTGACCAGATGAACCTACTAAGCATAATTCTGAGTGTTACCATTTGTGTTCCCAAATAAGGCAAATATCACCTTCCAGAACCATACAATGTGTTTTATCAACTGTTTTCCCTGTGTTCCATCTAATTAAAAGTTCTGAAGAGGACATGCAAAACGCACAGAGTAAACATAACATGAAACATCATAGGAATGGACTTTATTTTAAAGTTCTCACTGTATTCACATAAAATGACTCTAGGCTGAAATCTCCCCCAGGTCACGGATGACACTTTAAGTTATAATTGATAACAGAATTTGATTAGTGATATTGATGAGTTCAATAAATTGCTGTGAACAAGCATGATTTCATGCCTCACATTATTTATAATTTAGAGGAAATACACAATGAAGAAATGCATTATAAAGAGAAACTCTTTTTCCTTTAGGTTGTGTATGGTCAATAGGCCATTCAGTGGTTGATTCAACAGGTTTACAAAACATGAAACAGTATCTCCAGTGTTAACAATTTTAGATACGTGTATTCACAAACCATGCCGTGTGGCACACATTTTAAACAGATTTCAAATTACCATATCCTTGGCACACCAGAGACATTAGCTCTACCCAATATAGAAGATAACATAGAGGGGCAGATACTGCTCTAATTGAGATCAATGGCACATTACATTCTAGATATAGTTGACTTAGGGTAAAAGTCATCCCTGGGAGGAATGCTAACACAAGACCAATGTGATGTTCTACTCACAATGAAGCCATATCTTGATGATGATAGCAGTAACTAAGTACAGAGAGCATTAGTGAGATGTTTGAGAGTATCACTCTTGTGGTAGCCCTCTGCACAGGAGTGAATTTCACACTTAAAATACACTAGATAACAGTAATGGAAATGTAAAGTACACAATTGTGTGCTGCAAGCTACAGTGCTCTTGATTCTTAATTGACTAAAAGAAACATTTATGGAGAGTCTGAACGTAACTGCAAATTTGATAACCATTTGGGATTACTATCAAAACACAAATGTACTCCTTTCCCCACAATTAAAAATGATATTGAACCTGCATGTCAAATACACAAAGTTAAATAGCTCATCAGTCATTGAGTAGTCTGACTTAGTTCTATGATCTTAAGTTAAAAAATCATCTCAATTTCTAATATTTCATGTTATCCTACATTTGTATGAATATAACAGAAGTTATGAGGTGTTTTTTAGGTCAGACTCACATGTTCATGAAACTCTACTGAATTTCAGTTACAGCAATCCTTTTTATTCCAACATGAGATTATGGAAATCCACTTTTTATTTGATTTACTCTAACAGGTCCAGCTTGTATCAATTGCACTGTCATCAAAGGAAACTGCTCTGCATGTCAATAGGCAATAGAATGTTGTTATTAAAGTAGCTCATATCTGGTTCCTGATAAGTATATAGTAGCAGACATAATTATGGCGCTGAGATCTGATCCCTCTTTTAATTTTTTTTCCTTTCCAAATTAGATCTGAATAGCAAATACACTGAGGGGTTTTTTTTTTTTGTTGTTGTTTCTGTTTTTTTAATAAGTTAGTTGATCCTGAGAAAAATAGCCAGGAAAACCAAAACAGTTGAAGTTCTTCAAATGAGAAAACAAGTGATCCGAGGGCCAGACTCCACCTCCACAGGAGTACCGTGTGTGTGTATGTACATAAGGATAAAATGAGGCTCTCTTTCTCCACATCAGGGCTAGGCAGAATCCCGGTCCATTAAGCTCTGGTAATAGCTCCTGCCCTACTCCAGAAAGGGGCAGACAGAAGATGGGGAAATGATTCTGTCCCAGAAGCACCAGCCAAATGGCGCAGTGGGTAAACTGATAACAGAAGAAGTGTAAGTAGCCAGCCTCTGCCTCCCAATGCTCCATGTGTGGTTTGTCATCACCCCCAGGGGACTGTGCCAATAAAGTTCCAAGACTGAACTACCTGAGGAAGGGCCCAGGTCTTCCCATCTATCCTGACTCTGTGCTCAGCACTGCACAATATTTAACAGATTATAAACAATTAATTAATTAGGGCAAATATAATTCTATCCGAAGGTGGGAAAACCCTATAGATTTAATAGCATGCTTTGGGGTTAATCAAATGTACTTTAATATATGAAACATTCAGTTACTTGTGGATGGGAGGGGACTGGTTGAACATTTTGGGGCTCAACCTCCACATTTTTTCTCCTCTCTATTTCATTCAGTTTCACACACAAAAAACTCATGCAAACTCTCTCCTTTTCACTCCCCCTCAGTCCCTCACTCTAAGAGTCAGGGGAGAAGAAGTGCTCACAGTTGCTGCTCTCCATGTGCTGGTTCTCTTTCTGTCCTTTCAGTCTCCCACACAAGGAGGAGGGACCTTGGGTCCCTTCACTTTTGCCCTCCCCCTAAAAACAAAATGAGAATCTAAATTCAGGACACCACCATGAATTAATTCAGTGTGTTACCAGTCATTTCAACTGATCTGTGGATGTCTGTGCTTTGTGTGGGTGCAGTTTCTCACTAGCTGGTTGGGCATCACCATTTTTGGTGGTTGTTTTTAAGGCTTAGGTGACTGTTTCTAGTAACACTGAGGCTTGCAATGAGGAGCTAGGTGCTGAAATAAAGGACAGTAAGATCATAAGCTTGAAGGGGTTTGTTCACCTCTATTTGCAGCTCTGCTGAGCTGTTTTCAGGGACTCTAATTATTACTCTTCTCTGACTGCCAAGCCAGGGTTTTTGATGCTAATTTGTTGGCACTAGAAGCTCACAATGCAAGTCATAGATTCCATGACATTATTCAGTTACAGATAACACAAACTACATTTATATCTAAGTGGCATATTGGTTACCTTCTGTGGCTTGCAATAGTTTCCTTTTACTCAGTTTCTATCATTGATAAAAGGTTATGTTACAAAGGCACCTCAGAGTTTTTCTATTGAAATCTGGCCAGTAATCTCTCTCTTTTCATGAGCTGAGTTTTCAACACTGAGTTTCATGTATTTGTTCTGCTTTAACAAGTCTACTCATTGCAAACACTTTGAGGAGAACTTCAGCAGAATGAGAAATGGACATTTCTATTGGGTGTGCACATTTTGACATAATGTTTTCAGTTTAGCTGCACTACATAGTGATCCTAAGAGTAATTTTTTCTGTCCCTTATGAATCCTCTGAAGTGATCTGTGCACAGAATGGAAAACAAATATAGGCCTGTGACAGGGCGTTATCTGTAGCTGAAGTAGCTGCAACACTGAGGACTACAAGCTTGCATGAAGTTAACTAACCAGTTGCAGTAGGGGAATTATTGACGCATGGGTGGCAATTGCTGGGCTAATTAGCCAATTGGCTCAGTAACTGGGAGGATATATAACTGGAGATGTGTAGAGTGGGACAGAAAGAAAACTGTGAGCTGGATAGAGGAGAGAAGCTGTGTGAAAGGCTCCTTCTGCCATATACCTGTGCTACATTCTGTCCTGTTTGGAAATGGAGAATTAATGGTAGATGTGGCAGAAAAGAAACAGACTGTGTTTGTGACTGTGAAACCATGAAAACAGGCCAAGTAGTGCTGCTCATGGGGCAGCTGAAGAGGCCCTAGTGACAAAGTATGATGTGGCAAACCATTACTCATGCACTGACTTCAGTGGCACTAACTGAGTGAGTAAAAGCTATTACTTAAGGGTGAGTAGGACTGTGGCCAAAATTCTGATCTTTAAGAATGAAAGAGTTTCAGAATCCTGCAACCAAGCAACCCCCTGCAGCTAGATTGCCCTCTTATTGTCAGTATGAAGAGGGAAAATTAGACAAAAATCTAACTATATAAAGGTCCCTACGTCGTACTCAGAAGATTGCCAAACCCAGTCTGCACACATTCAGGTTTCAAAGTTCAGCACCTCACACTGGGAAACCTATGACATAACCCCTGGAAACTTCAGTCCTAGGAACAATCAAAAACGCATCCCAGCTGACTTGACTGCCAAGTTGGAGTATACAGTGAGAGCTTCTCTAAGGTAACACCATTAGAAACTGAAACCAGCCATTGGAAGCCAGGACATAATTTTTAGAAAAGTTACATATTCACTGCTTCTGAATTGGCTTCAGGGTTAGCACTAAACAGAGTACATTCCAATAGTCTATCCTGAAAGTAACACAGATATGAAAAGACTGTCACACAGTGTGCATTAGGAAGGAAATTTTATGTCATTTGGACTAATTGTAGATGAAAGGAAAGGAATTAAAGGGTGTCATTGCTACCTGAGAACTTAGGAATAGTGATGGACGCATCAAGAACCTGAGGTTTCAAAACATTTCAGCAAAACTTGGACAGGCATTACATGGTGCTTCCTCTTAAAACAACAGCAAATGCTTCCCCCTACCAACAAGTATCACCTTCATCCCTACTGGGTTAAGTCAAAACCATTGTGACCTTATCCCAATTCCTTTCCTGGTCAGACACTGAGGAAGTAATGAGACTGCAGAACCTGGTTTTGATAAACAAAAGCCAAGTATCATCAGTGTGTTTAATTGCCCCACAGCTCTGAACATCTCAGTCTTAAATGGACTTTGGACTGGATGGATAATGAGACAGAATTTTGTAACACTCCACATGTAAAAACTCTGGAGTGTGGGGTGCGGGATGAGCAATTGTTGAGCATTAGCCTCCTAAAAACCTGCTCCACTGCCTCTGCAACATCCCATAGACAAGTCAACAATACTTTGTGATCAATGATATACCATTCCAATAAAGTATCTAACAAAAAAAAGATCTAATAAAGTTAACGTAGAAACATTATCCTTATCCACTGCTAGAAGGAACTCAGTCACTGTGGGTAAGATAGCCTTTGTTTCATACCCAAACCTGAAACCAAATATACAGTGATCCAAGAATCTGTTGCTCCAACATCACCTTCTCAATCACTTTCCCTAAGAAAGGGAGGCTTGAAAATGGCAAAAATGTACAAACCTCTGATGTGATGAGCAAACGTCTGATCACAGTCTGCTTATATTTGCTTGGCATTTTGCCTACCAAATTGGGAGGTGTTAAGTTGAACTGCCTAGCATAAACAGAATCAAACAGATTTTTCTACTAACCAAACTGGAAGGCATTCAGCTCAGAAACAAGGCATTCAAAAGCCACTTACAAATATTTGTTGCTATCTCTAAAATCCTCTTGAGACTTCCCTGTACATTGACAATATGCTATTATGTGACATCATAAATACAATGTATCCCATAAGTGTAGTGAAATGAATGCTACAACAAGACTTGTGGCATCACACAATAATGCATTCTGGGACATGTTGAGTGGAAGGGACCTCATTAAAGGTAAACTAGAAAATTATTTCTGTACTGAAGAGCTCTACAATCTAGCGAGTGAGGGCATTCAGCACATAGTTCCTTAACTCAACTCTTCTGGTATATATTTGTTTCTAGAGATCAGTGGGAACAAAACTCTTTTTTTTTAATATCAACTGCTATCAGAAGTTCTGAATGGACATAGCTATTTGAGAAACCTGTTAAGACTTGCCATAACCTAAGGTCATGGGTAAAATCCAAGAGGCTGAATCTGGGGGAAGTTACCTTTCCTCTGACATATTATATGGCATGATCATCAATTTCTAGTAGTTGGGTTCACATCCAACTGTGCATCAAAACATTCAGAATCACTAGATTGCTGCTGTCATCTAGCACTCTGATGTGTACTTATGAATGGTGAGTGAAAGAATACAATCTAAATCAGAAAAATCCCAGAAATAGAAGCTGGTGAGTCAAGTACTATAATAGGGTTAGGCAACCTATGGCACAGGTGCTGAAGGCGGCACACGAGCTGATTTTCAGTGGCACTCACACTGCCCGGATTCTCGCCACCTATCTGGGGGGCTCTGCATTTGAATTTAATTTTAAATGAAGCTTCTTAAACATTTTAAAACTTTATTTACTTTACATAGAACAATAGTTTAGTTATATATTAAAGACTTATAGAAAGAGACCTTCTAAAAACGTTAAAATGTGTTACTGGCACACGGAACCTTAAATTAGAATGAATAAATGAAGACTCGGCATACCACTTATGAAAGGTTGCTGACCCCTGTACTATAACATGCTCATTTAGTACTGTCAAGTTACACACTACTTTTTTTGGCCAACTGTTTGACAAATGCATTAAATTCCTCATGCATCTCTTTGAACTAGATATTTCTATAATTTGATACTATTACATAATACAGAACACTAGATGATTGTGACAGATTCCACTGTGACATAAAGGCCAAATGAAGCTCATTTGTTGGAGCCTGGCATGTTGCTGTATTTTTTCTTAAACTGACATGTTATCATGGGATTTTGTTTTAAATATTCCTTATAGTCTTTCCCCATGTGGGGCTTCATTCTGCTTCCACTGAAGTTAATGGCCAATAGTTTCTCAAATAAGCTCTATTAAGTATAAATCTCTCTGAAGTGAATGAAACTCCACATAGATGTGACAGTTCACCTGCACACTGAATGTTGCAGGACTGAGACCTTAAATTTTAATTTCTCCTTTGCAGAGACCCCATCTCTGTATAGTTGCCAGCACAACAGAGCCCCTATCCTGATGGTTTCTGTAAAATAAATGTTAGATAACTCAAGAACATCTGAAAGGGCAAATAGATAAAATTCACCAAGTATGGAAATTTTCAACCCAAAAGGCAAATCCTTCAAAATATTAGGAGTATATTACAATAGAGTTATTATAGTAATGGTTTTACAACTTTTACAACAGCAAGTGACACTGTTTGCTACAAGGGGCTATGTGTTTTTTTTACTAGAAATGGCCTCCCTTCTGCAAAATTCTTCTCTATAAGAAAAATTAACTTGGAAATATGAAAGATCTGATGAGCTCTTGCAATTTATTGGTCTGAAATAAGAGTAGCAGGGTTAAAGAGACTGATAATCATCAAAACTTCAAGATCCAGATGATCATGCCTTAAAGATTTAATTACTAAAACATGAAAAGGGCATTATTGTCCTCTTTTGTTGGAAGAGAAAAGCACCACAGATTGATTCATACATATCAACCCCGTGGGTGCTGATGGTGATCAGTGAGAAGAACTACAAATTTACCGAGAAAATAGAATTGAGGTCAATTTTGGAAAGGTTCCTTTTTAAAGTAATGGATGCGAATGTTAAATGCCTTCAGAAGTGATCTAAGCAGGAAGATAAATACATTGCAATTCAATGAGCTGTTCTTAACCTTTTAAGGCTGTGCCACTATGTCCTTTCTAAGTGAAGGCATGAAGAGCACTTCATTTCCTGTTCAACTATTTTCAGACATGAGTTGTGTATGGTTCCAACCTTTAAAAAAAATACAAACCCTTTATGAAGTGACAAAGAGTCCTGTGGCACCTTAAAGACTAACTAAAGTATTAAAGCATAAGCTTTCGTGGGCTAATGCATCTGACGAAGTGGGTATTAGCCCACGAAAGCTTATCCTCTAATACTTTAGTTAGTCTTTAAGGTGCCACAGGACTCTTTGTCACTTCTGCAATTCCAGACTAACACGGCTACCCCTCTGATTCTTGACAAACCCTTTATGGTTCGCCTTCCCCATTACTTGAGAACAAATTAAAGTGGATTAATTACAAGACATGCAAGTATTGCAAAACATTTTAAAAAATGAAACAGATAATTAACCACACGATTAACAGTGATTTCATTGCTTTTTTCTTATTTACAATCAAGCAGAAGTTTGCCTCAACTGTGAAAGGTTTGTGGAGGTGGCAATGTATCCAGTTGATAGAAATGGTAAATGTCTGCAAGCTTTGAAGTTTAAGGTGATTGAAGTAACTAGTTATTTCAAAACAAAACACATATTAAAACATTTGCCACAGAAACAGTGATTCCTAATTAGTGTGGTTAATTATCTGTTTCATTTTTTTTCAGTATGTACCATAATATTATACAGAGTATGCCTTTGCTCTTTTGTATTTGAGAAATACATGCAATATAGTCAGTATTTAAACAACACAATCATCATTGTATCTTGTGGACCAAATTTTCAAAAGTAACCCCTTACTTTGTACCCGTAATTTGTACATGCATTGAAAAACTCATATTTACTCACACAAATAGCAAAAATTCAAAACTGCAGACACAAATTTAGAGGATCAGTTGAAATTATGATTCTGTATATCAACTTGCATATAGAACTGGAGCTGACATGCAAAATTCAGATTCAGACTCAAACTTCCTCAAAGCCTCAGACAGATGATGTTCATGTCTGCAATTCTGGATACAACAGTCTACATCAGTGACTATCTAATGTTGAAACAGAGCCAGAAGGGACGAAATGCCTTTGATAGAAAGAGGGAAAAGTTCAATGTTAAATGCAAATCTATTCTTGAAACTGAAGAGAAACAAAAACTAACCTAAAATGATGTAAGAAATGCCAGTTATATATAAAAAAGACCATCCTGAATAGCAATGAGATAGCATGCAACTAGTCCTTCTTCCTTTGATTATTTATGTAGCAACTGAAGTGTGCTAGGCAAGTTACAGAATGATGAAAAGATATGGCTGCAGTTCCTAAGAATTTAAAGTCTCAGTGCCCAGTCCTATAAGCTGATTTATGCAGGTAGGCCTTCATATCCACACAAAGCCTCATTGAAATCTATAGGACTATGAACAGAAGAATAATAGGGCTATGCAAAGGAGGTCAGACATGATGACCCCTTCTGGCCTTAAAGTCTATGAGTAAGAGTTCCATCCACATAGATCAGTTTACAGGAATGGTACCAAAGTTTAAGTGTATAATGGCAGCAAGTGAGTTAAACTCCCTCTGATTCCTGTACAGTGGGACCCAGGGTAAGTAAGGCATGTGACTTTCCAGTGGAAGGGCTGATACAAAAAAACTTGTCCAAGGGTAAAATTTTCCAAAGCACCTACATGGCTTGGGAGTCTATGTCCCATGTTCAAAAGGCATTGAGACTTAGGTGCCTAAGTCACTTCTGAAAATGGGACACAAGCTCCCAAGCCACTTAGATGGCTTGGAAATTTTTTCCTTAGTCTAGTTTCAAAAACTCAAACATTGCTACAACAGTCTGCTTTGTAATGTGTGTGGCATACAGAGAATACATTGTAGTGTGATGGGGTATAAAGCATTTGTCAGAATGAATTTAGCATGGTTGGCATAAGTGACTCATGAGTGACACAGTAATGACATATCCTAAACTCATGTGGATAAAACCTTTATAATCACACTATCACAGGGGTGGGCAAATTACAGCCCAGGGGACCATCCTGCCCAGCTTCCAGCCCCTACCCTGCTGTTCCCCGCAGACATGCCGCCGCGCCACCAGCGCTCTGGGGGACAGGTCTGCACGATCTGAGGGGCAGAGTGACTAGATCTAGCGGGATGCATGGCTGCCAGACACACTGCTCTGAGTGGCATGGCAAGGGGACTGGGGAGCTAGATAAAGGGGACGGAGTCCCGGGGGGAGTCAGGGGACAGGGATCAGGGGGCGGTTGGATGGGCCAGAGGTTCTGGGGAGGTGGTCAGGGGACGGAGAGTTGGATAGGGCATGGGAGGTCTGTCAGGGGGTCTGTCAGGGGGCTGGGGTGTGGATAGGGGTCGGGGCAGTCAGTGGGCAGGGAGCACAGGGATGTGGGTATGGGGTGGGATCTGGGGGGCAGTTAGGGTGGGGCAGTGGTTCCCAAACTTTAACAACCTGTGCACCTCTTTCACTAAAATGTCAAGTCTTGTGAATATTTCCAGGGATTTTCTCCTTTACCTGAGTATAAATTATAAGAGCAGTGATCTTGGAAATATAAACTTTGTTTATACACTTAATGAAGTTTAGAAAAATAATCATCTTTTAAACACACTGGGCCAAATTATACTGCCAGTTAACAGGATTGCACAGGTGCAGTTGAAACTCAATGTAAATTGAACGTATTTTCAGTCCTGTGCGTCTCCACGTAGAGACTGCCAGTGGTGCAAAATGTGTGAGGTGTTTTCAGAACACAGTAGCCATTTGTTACCGGGGGAAGGCGTGGAGGAGCTGCAGGAAGACTGTCCCCACCTCATTTTTCTAACTGTGATTTAAGGGGAGATTTGAACCCAGCAGGTATAAGAAAAGCAGTAGGATAAAATGAGGCATGGCCTAAAAAATGGATGAAAGTTTGAAAATTATTAAATTCTCCCTTCCTGGCCTCCAAATCCCTCAAGTGTTCGGACTGTCTTGCTCCCACAATATGGGAAGGATTCTTTGTGGGGGCAGCTGTGGGAACTTGCTAGTCCCAGTGAGTCTGACATAGAGGATAGGTGCTAGAAGAACCAGTAATCCTTCCAGTGGAACCACTCTAGTGTCTTATAACATATGATTCCTGTGGGGCTTCCTAACCACTTATCTCCCTCTTCCTCTCTCTCCCCTCTTTACACACCCTACCAGTGACGAGTAAATCATTCCACCTCTACATTCTTGGGATATCTAGATCTGCCACCTTTATATTAATCTGTTCACCCCTTAATACTCACACAAGCAATTAACCAAGATGGACTTGAATCCCAGACCAGCTTTAATAGTTATAGAACCCAGTCAAATGACACTGTGCTACATTTGCATTGTGTGTGATGTTACAATGAATTAAAAAAACAACAACAAAACAGAATGCATAAAAAAAACAAGTTACAAAATGAAGATCTAATGCATATATTATACAGGAAGGCTTCATTTCCAGCTTGCACTTAGCCAGAATATTGTTATATGATAATTACAATACTTTCATCTAGTTATAGTCAAAGTTGTGAGAGGCCTATAGTTTCATGATTTAAAGTACACGGTCTTTCTTTTAACTATAAAACAGTTCAAATGAGATTTGCCAAAAGGGCCTTATAGATCTGAAGTGAAAAAAACTTTGGTAGCAAGCAAACACAAGTGAAGAACTGCACAACCATGCAGGAAGGCGTGGAAATGAAAACACATACACCATGATCAGCTGAATCCTATTATATTATTAATTCAGTTTCCTGAATCTGCATTTTATGAAAAAGTTATTTAACTCCCACAAAAATATCTTTCAGTGAAAAATATACATTTCTTATAAATAAAAAATCTATAGGGATGTTTAAAAAAACTACCAGTATCCCATATAAGAATGTCCAGTGGCCAACCTAATTTTTGATAAATATTATGAACCAGGTATCTCAGAAGGGACAGCACAGCACAGCACTTAAATTGCACAAGCCCACTTCTAGCTCTGACTATGCTCATGCTTTTAGAAACATCTGTTTCACTCTAAGTATGCCCACTGGCTTAAACCTTGCATTATTTTAGTTGCTGACAAACTAACATGGCTTCATCTCATTTGCAAAGTCATTCTAGTACCGGTAATTTGAACCTTTGGTGCTCACTTCTTCCATCTCTGATATTACCAATATGGCACAGCCAGAATTTCTAAGGGAGCGGTATCTATTCTGAGGATCTAAACTGATTTAGATGAAAGACTGGATTATCTGAACCCTTACCTATGCCTCAAATTGACCTTGATCTGAAATTCAAAAAAGACTGGTTATCTTGTCGTCTGTACTACTTGAATCTGGTTGAGAATGGCAATGGAAGTATCAGAAGCTCTTGTGAAACTCCAAGCCCAATGTTACAGAACAAAGTTGTTCAGATAACTCTGAAAAATTGCCTTTCATGGTTCAGGCTGAAACACTACCGAGATGGCAAACATAGTATGTTATGAAACAAGCCGCTCCGCTTGAACTTTATGAGATGTACATATTCATTTTGTTCTCTTTATAAAATTCCTTAAACACTGCCTGATTTTCCTATTGTATATTCCTCAAAAATGTCAAAATCAATTATTCTTTAATTACCTATTACTTCCAACTCTAAGATAGTTGTCTTTAATAGTCTAATAGTTGCTTGCTACTCCCTATTTAATCACCAACTCAAAAGAATTGCAAATGCAATGATTCTACCTCCTCTCATTAGTAAAACCTATGCATTGTATTAAGTGTCTCTCCATTTATCATAGCTGGTTCATTACTTCAATCTGGAACCAGCTCATCTTTTGGTTTCTATAAGGAAAAAAAACCCCAGCTGTTCAGTTTGTACAAATGGATAGTTTTTGTTAATCTTCCTGACATGAGTATGTAGTCATTTTATAATTCTGCATATCAGAGATGAACAGTTTCTTTTCCCCTTTAATTTTAAGGTCTGCAAACTATTACCATAATTCTGTTTTAATGAACTTTATCTTTCATTTTCATTTCAGCTACTTTCGTAGTCACCTGTCAGCATATGTGAATTTCTTCCAAGGAGAATGACAATGATCTTACATTTAATACCACACACATATAAATGAAGGCAGCTTTAGAAATTTTAAGATTTACCAGGGCTTCCACTACAACCATTACTCCTGAGGAAAGAGGCTGAGAGGAGTCATTCACTGTGCATATAAGCAATAGCAAAAAGATAAGAAAGGTCTTATGCCTAAATAACAAAACCAGAAGTCAGAAGATCCAAGTTTAGGGTGACCAGATGTCCCGATTTTATAGGGACAGTCCCAATATTTGGGGTTTTGTCTTATATAGGTGTCAATTACCCACCCCACCACTGGTCCCGATTTTTCACCCTTGCTTATCTGGTCACCCTATCCAAGTTGATTTCTACTCCATTATGCAGCTCCCATTTAACCCTGGGTTCATAACTTAAGCCAAAGTTTTCACTGATTTTATTGTGAGCCTCAGTTTTTTGATACTGCATTTACAAATCTGTCTGCGGAAGACATTTTCACAGTGCTAACCAGCAGTGATACTAACTGGTCTCACAGCCCCCAGTGTTAGCAAACGTTACTGTCCTGCTTTCATAAATCCTAATTTTTAAAATGCTTATAACTAAAGCATTTGTTAATTTTTAATCTTTTTTGAAAAACAAAATGGCCTAATTCTCACTGGGACCAGCCACTCTGAACATTTAATGTGGTTTTTAAGTTATATCTGAGATAAAAAGAGTCTTAACATTTACTTAAAATGGAGAAGAGAGGTTCCCTCAACCCCAGCTTTCAATAACTCAGAAATGGCTGAATGGATTTAGCTCAAATTTACAAGGAATTGAAAATGGGAAGTGCAGGAGAGGGACTGGCAAAAAGACTGGGTTCCCACCATTTCTCAAGACTGCATAATGAATTAAAAGTTTAACAGAGGAGAGAACATAGAGCTCACAACATGTACTAGTTAAAGGGATTTTTGAAGCCATCTGTCCACCAGCTTTAGCTAACAGCTGAATGAAAATTCTTTTTGCAAGCAAAAAAAGGATAGACATTCTAATCTTCTAGCACATCATCTTCCACTGCAGACAAACTAAAACCACTGCAGTGTTCAAGAACAGAGGCCGTGAACTTTTTCTGAAGGAGAACTTTTTTGTAAGTGCTTTAAATTTGCGGTCTTAACAATGCATACATCACCATTTTGACATTTTGCATAGACAGTACCCTGGAGAGAACTGCAGAAAAACTTTATAAAAAAATTAAACCTCAAGGTAGCTATTATAAATATTTTACAGACACAAAAACTGAGCACAGAAAGGTTCAGCAACTTGCCCAAGATCAGAATCAGGAACAGAACTTAGGAGGTTCCTTGCTTTAACCGCTCACACTATGGCTAATTCTGTTCCCCTTGACATGAATGTAAATTCTTTTACTGACTTTTTTCACACCTTTATTTCATCAAGGAAAGAAGGCTGACAAAATTAATTCATGGTAAACTATGCTTTGGAGAACTCTGATCAAAATACAAAATGCATCAGTTGATCAGGGCAAAACTTCAAGCTGTGGGAATCCAATAAATAGAAATGCAAGCACCTGACTAAGCTCAACTTTACCATTGTGCTTCTGAAGCAACCAATAATATTCTTTAGGCGTAATGCTTGTGGAAGCTTGAATATTCATAGTTAAAATTCACCATGATTTAGTTCCTTTGTTCTCCCAAAATTGTGCACTGTTGAGTCAATACAAATGTGTAAGAAAATGAAAAAATGTTTAACCACCAACCATTTACTGCCAGGCGTGGGAAGATGACGTGTTAATTTATGCAACAGGATTTAGAGAGCAATATAAAGAGAAAGAAAAGCATCCAAGCAAATGTCTTGGGTGCATCCTGGCCTAATGGCTCTTTGCACCTGGCAAATCAGCAAATTAAAGCAAACAAATGAGAGAAATAAGTTCATATTTCTGAAGAAAAGAAAATAAGGTAATTTCCCCCATTCCCATTCAAAGTTCACATGATTGTACTTTCCCAGGGCTATTTCATGTAAGTTGTTACCATCCTTCACAGTCATTGTTTAGACAGCTTGAGCAGTGGCAACAGAAGTAAAGAAGATATTTATGTAGTTAGGAGTGCAGCATAGAAGTGCATCCTTGGTCCCAATTTTTAAAGCAAGAGGATGTCGCTATAAAAGACTGAATTATGAAGTGAGTTTAATCTCCTAAAAGTAATATCCAGTTTTAAGATAATCAAATCTTCTGTCCCAACATAACAAGTAGTACTTTAGCCATATACTACTGTGCTGTTAACTCATTTGGTGTAGATGCATAATTTGTTACAGTGAGTTCCACTTGCATACACATTACAGTGCATAACTGAAGTATAACAAAGGGCTAACGTGCGGAAGCCTCACAAGCAGACTTGTTCAATACACACTTTATAAATGGTTCAATTCTAAAGTAGAATGCAGAAAGGGGGGTTTTCAGGAGTCAAAAAAAGTCTGTGCTGCTCTGCCGATGACGCAACGCCCTACCGTGCAAGAGAGTGGGGTCTAGTGCATTGCTCTTGGGGCATGTGGGTTTGATAGATGTCATGCTTAGTCGGAACTGATAGCGCCTGTTCAAGCTGTCATGGAAGTCAATAGCGAAACTGTCATAGAGTTCCATGGGAGCAAGCTTAGGGGCCAGCATGTCACCACATATCTTCCCTTCCAGGCATTTCAAGAGCTATATCGAAGAGCTCTGGAAGAAGCTGCATCTGGTTCAGCAGAAATGGCATGTATGATGGTGGAAGGAGTGACAGCAAGAATTGGAAAGGCATCAGTCCATCTCTATGGTTCTTGGAGGAGACAGGTGTCAGGGAGAAAGAATATAATTTCATTTGAGTGTTTTTGGGAAAAACTATTGTAACTGTTTCAAGAACAACAAATTATTGTTAATTTTAGTCCTGTTATATTCAGAATAAAGGTTCTAACTTAGATGTATTTTCTGGTAACACATAGCTGCAGTGCCCATTATTGCAACAGAGGGACAAAAACTACAGTGAAACTCTGGTTCATGTGCTTCCATCCCAAGCGCAGATGGGAACAAATTAATTCCAATACTGAGCCACGGTATCCTGCATCAAGGCAGGAGGTTGGAGTGGGTAGGCAGCAGAAGTTGGGGTCTGGGGCTCCCAGTACAGATTGCTCCTGAGCCCATAAAACTGGACAGCAGGCAGCATGTACTGAACACTGTTACAGATTTCCTAGGATTGTTACTCAAAAAGCAGGGGACAATCCTGGGAAAACCTGGACTGGTGACTAAACTGCCAATGTCTTCATTTGGGAATTTTGCTGTGGGTTTGGTCCCAAAGTAGGTATCTTCAAGAAAGTATCTTACACTTAAATACTGCAGTACAGTGGGACCCCGGAATACCACGCCCCGCAACAGCATGAATCCGCTTATAGCGCGGTGTGTGGCTGGCTCCCGATGTCAGCGGCGGCCACTGCTCTGATGCAGCGGAACCCTGCAATACTGCGACCCCGCCATTATCGTGATCGGGTTTTTTTGGATCGCGGTATTGCAGGGTCCCACTGTACTAACAGGACGTAACGCTGTCATAAGCCAGAAGATGAGGATTCCCGTAGTGCAGGAGGATCCTCAGATAGCATAGGGCTAGAATATCCCACTCTTGCCATCCCCTCTCCACAGAACAGGGGGAATTCCAAGATGGGCGAGGGGGCATCAGGAGCAGGTGGGGTGATGAGTAATGAGACGTCAGTAAAACAGTTTGTGAAGGACCATTATCTCTCTGTACTTCTGCAACTATAGGTAGGTGTTGGCTGCAATGAAGAGAGAATAAGGAAAGCCCAAGGAATTATAGACCAGCCATCTTAACTTCAGTATCCAGAAAGATAATGGACTAAATAAATAATCAATTTGTAAGTACCTGGATGATAATAAGGTGATAAGTAGCAGTCACCATGAATTAGTCAAAAACACATAATGTCAAACCAACATAATATCCTTCTTTGACAGGGTAACAAGCCTTGTGGATGTGGGGAGGAGGGAAACAGTGGATGTGATGTATCTCAGCTTTACTAAGGCTTTTGATATTGTCTCACATGACAGTCTCATAAACAAACTAGGGAAATATAGCCTAGATGAACCAACTATAAGGCATCAGAGGGGTAGCCATGTTAGTCTGGATCTGCAAAAGCGACAAAGAGTCCTTTGGCACCTTATAGACTAACTAATACCCAAAAAAGCTTGCATGCATATGACAAAGTGGGTATTCACTCACAAAAGCTCATTTTCTAATACAGCTGTTAGTCTATAAGGTGCCACAGGACTCTTTGTCTACTATAAGGTAGGTACCTAACTGGTTGGAAAAGCATACTCAGAGAGTAGTTATTAATGGTTCACAGTCAAGCTGGAAGGGCATATTGAGTGGGGCCCTGTACTGGGTATGGTTCTAAAGAGTACATTTATGAAGTCTGTGGATGATACCAAGCTGGGCGGGGTTGCAAGCCCTGTGGAGAACAGGATTAGAATTTAAAATGATCTCGACAAACTGGAGAAATGGTCTGAAATAAACAGGATGAAATTCAATGAGGACAAATGCAAAATACTACATTTTGGAAGGAATAGTCAATTGCACAAATACAAAAGTGGCTCCTGAGGAAGGAGTACTGTAGAAAAGGATCTGGGGGTCATAGTGCATCACAAACTAAATGAGTCAACAACGTAACACCAGTACAAAAAAGTGAACATCATTCTTGGATGTATTAGCAGAAGTGTTGTAAGCAGGACACAAGAAGTAATTCTTCCACTCTTACCTACTGGTAAGGCCTCAACTGGAGTATTGTATCCACAGTTTGGTGTACCATACTCTGGGAAAGATGTGGACTAATCGAAGAAAGTCCAGAGGAAATCAACAAAAATGATTAAAGGTCTAGAAAACATGACCTATGAGGAAATATTGAAAAAGTTTGGCTTGTTTAGTCTGGAGAAGAGAAGACTGAGGGACAGGGGGACATGATAAGAGTCTTAAGTACATAAGAGGTTATTATAAAGAGAAGGGTGATAAATTGTTCTCCTTAACCACTGAGGACAGGACAAAAAGTAGTGGGCTTAAAGTGCAGCAAAGAAGATTTAAGTTATGCATTAGTAAAAACTTCCTAACTCAGTGTAGTTAAGCACTGGAACAAATTCCTTAGGGAGGTTGTGGAATCTGTCATGAGAGGTTTTTAAGAACAGGTTAGACAAACACCTATCAGACATAGTCTAGATAACACCTAATCCTGCCTCAGTGAAAGGGACTGGACTAGATAGCTTATTGAGGACCCTTCTAGTCCTACATTTCTATGATTCTGTGATATCAGATTGATGGATCAATGGGATGATCCAGTATGATAAATTCTGTGATTCTAGTATATGTAAGATTGACTAAATCAGAGGTCAAACTTGAAAAGGACAACTAAAGCACATTTGTTTTCTAATACTGTCATTTTTATTTTAGTTTAAAAGATATCCTGACTGCAACCTCCTCCGAGCAAGAGTATCTATTTGGACATTATTTTTTAAATAGACAAGTCTTTGCACATATAATACATAGGCAAAAATAATATGCAATCTGTAAATGAAGACTTTAACATCAGATGGGTATTTCCTAGTGTGGTGATGTAATCCTCAGTATATATGATGATATATGTAGTCAATGTGGCGAATATAAAGGCATATTTAAATATGTCTGATATAGCATTAGGATGAGAAATAGTTGTTCTGTTCATGACAAATGGCAAGTAGCAGGTTTTAAAAGACAGCCTTGATCCCACAAACAAAGTTACTACTCGTGCATCCAGTTAAGCATGTGCTAAAGTGTTTACAGCACCAGCACATAGCTGAGCAAAAGCTGAACTTTAATTTACTTTATCATGTGAATATGACAGCTGTGTAAAACAGCATGTCAAGTTTGGGACCTGCATAAATAAACAACATCTACTGGTCTGAAACTAATAAAAATACCTACAGGACTGTATTTAAATTGGGAGTGGGGAACAATCTGAAATAACTGCATCATTTTATCTGCCAGCGGGCTGATAAGTAGAGTGCGGAGACTGAATGCGGCTTTTGTTTAAAAGCATTTGAAATGATAAGAACCAAAATCCTTACAGAGAGATGTGGCCAAGCTACATTACTAGCTGGACACAACTAAAAACTAACTAAAATGGCAAATTACTTACTTGGCAAATATAGAAACATAGCCCAAGCCCGTGCCAACTCCCAGTCCCAAGCCTACTAAGGCAATTGAACAAAGGCCTTTCACAGGCAATGTAATTTAGGCTACCTGACTTAGTAAGAATGGTCAGGTGTATAAAGGGGCCTCATGGAACACTAGACAGAGAGAAATTCACATGGAGTAAGTGAAGCGCTTTGCTGGCATGTGGACGTAGGTTCCGGAGGCTATTCTCAATACAGAAGACAATCACTGGCAGGTAATAAAGGAGGCATTTATGTGATATGTCAGCAGTTAGTGCAAAGCTTAAAAGAAATGAGATCATGTGGCAAGATAGCATTCTCTGCTTTTCCCTGAGGGGAAGGAGCATTACTGTTATTACTATAAGCCATTGTTACCGCTACTTCTTTGAAATAAAGTGTGACACAGTATCGTCAGCTGATACTTGTGCGATCGCAGCTATCATAAATTGTGGTTTTCCAGAATATTAATCTCTGGTTACACCATGCAGCTACCATACAAACATGCAGTGTAGATATAAAGGCAGTCCTCTAGATAAAATTGCTGCAATTTACTGCTTTACTTTGAGATTTCAGAAGGTTTGGGGGATTTTTTACATGTAAATCAGAGAAGAAGTGACAGTTTAATACAGTACCAGTTTCACTTGGCAGGGGACAGTATAAATTTAGTGCTTGTATCCCATAAAGCCAAATGCTAGAGTCCTTACATTGGCTAAACTCCCACTGATAGCAACAAGAGTTTTCCTAGAATAAGGACAGAATAAAAATGGAGTAAAGACTCAGGATCTGGTTCCTATACTACAATGCTGTTTAAAGAGTGTACAATGCATTTCAGCTAAGACTTTAAAATCCAAAGTTCTAGTATTCGGAGGGAACATTTAAGATACAATGTCATTTTGCTAATTGTCCTTGGCCCAAATAATACTACTTAGCACTTATACAACATTTATCTTCCACACATCTCAAAGCATTTTAGAAACCTACATTTTACAGGTGGGGAAACTGAGGCAATACAAGGTTGAAATGACTTGTCCCAAGTCACACAGTGAGTCAAGAGTAGAAAAAGGAATAAAGCCCAAGTTTTTCAAATCCCGGTGCCCTATTCATGAGAGAGATGAAGTTGCCCATGAGAACCGATTCCCATTAATTTATAAGTTTCATATTGGAAAATTAACTCTGAAAATATCTTTAAATTTGGCTTGTAACACCAATCACAGAAAAACGCTTTTCATCAACATATTCTCATTGCACTGATACAAAACAAAAGAACACGTCTATCACAGGACATGGCCTTCAAATGGAAAACTACTTTACTTGTTTAGATCAATCCAAATCCTCTTAATACTCAATTGACTTGAACTGCTTGCATGAAATTCAATACAAGCATTCAAACACAAAGATATTTGATCTCTATTACACCAGATGACTGAAATTAACATTATCATATCTATGAAAAACACACCAAATCACATACTCACACAAGTACATTTGGGTTTTTGAAACCATTAAAATGCTTCTCAAATTTACATGAACAGTGAGACACTGAAAGTCTCTTACCAAATTAATTGATTTTATTTCAAAAGGACTACTTTTGGAGAGCTAGTAAAGACAAATGAAGGCTGACATTGCATGTATATTGCAATTATTTGTTAAGAGTTTAACAAAAAACATTACAGAACTGCAGAGACCAACATATTCCTAAAACTAAACTGTGCTAGGTCTGTTAAAGTGTTGGATAACAAGCACGTGAAACTAACTGTAGAACTGAAAAAAATCTGCATATACCACATGATATGAGTACATCAGTTGAATAGTGTAGGGAAATTTTCCCTGACTGATTTCACCAGGACACTAATCAGTAATGCATTAGTAAATAGTAAGCAGATAGAACCAATTTAAAAACTGTGGAAAAATGTCATTTACAAACATCTCAGTGCTGCATGACCATGCCCTTCAGGGTCAAAGACAAACTGCAGGGCAGATGCAAGTAGGGTGTAAAAGTCCACAGAATTTATTGAGGCAGTTCTCCCACATCCTCTGGGCAAGGGTTCCTCGCAACAACCTTGTTAGGCCCCTCAGGCCTCTCCCAGTCAGCACAGACTACCTCTTTATGGTAGGCAAAGAAAGAATCCCATGAAGAAAAACATAATATGCACCAGCCCTACATTTCTCGCAAGGGGCCCTGGCAATCAGCAGTCTCTGCAGAGGTTCTGGGCCAGTCCTTTCCTCAGGAAGTGAGGAACAGGAGGTCTGTTCTCATCTCTAGTCAGTCAGTTACTTCTCTTTTTAACTGCTCCTTCATTACCTGACAGCAAGTGCAAGAGTAGCAGGCTCACAGCAGCTTGTTAACTCTTGCTGGCTCAGTGTGAGGTTGATATACCCCATCCCATGATGAAATGCATTTCATGTAACTAAGGGAACATAGACAATAGCAGCTGATACATGTAATTCCCAGCTTGGGTAGATATAGGTGCACTGGACATGATGGAAGCCTGGGCTAACCACCTGAGTACATACCAATGGTGCCAGATGAGTGACTTAGCTGAGCCATCATGGCTCCACTGCTATTTTCAGTGCATTAGCTTGAGCAGAGCTAGTGTGTGTACATCTGCCACAGCTGCTATGTAGACAGTCCAAAAGCTTTGAAATGAATGTGGAAGAAGCAGAGGACTGCATGCCCCAGGCCCTACCATGGCTGCCTGCAAGCTGAATTCTGTTGCCCAGCTACGTGTGATGTCTTGTTGGTCACACCAAACTGGTAGACACTTCAGTATAAAAGGCAAAATGCGACCTTGTACAGAAAGAACAAGTGCTGTGTACTATGAATTGCTTGTTTCACTGAGAAAGTCTCCCCTTTGTTCTCTAAAATGTATCTTTTAAAATTCTACTCTCTCTTTTTCCCCCTCCACAGGTGCAAATGTTTCATCATGTCCCCTATTAACTCCATCCCAGAGGCTGGCCTAGATTAGAAGACAGAAAAACTCACTTGGGATGACATGTTCACTGAGCTTATGCAGTCCTCCCGCACTGATAAGGCCCAGCTGAATGCGTGGAGGCAAACAATGGTGGAGTCCCGTAAATCATTCAATGAACATGAAGAGACGAGGCAGGAGCGAGATGAGAGCAGGCAGGATGCCATGCTCAAGTTGATGGAGGAGCAAACTGACATGCTCCGGTATCTGGCGGATCTTATGTGGGAAAGGCAGCAAGACCACAGACTGTCGCTGCATTCCCTGTATAACCGCCCTTCATCCTCCCCAAGTTCCATCGCCTCCCCACCCAGATGCTCAAGAACACAGGGACAGGGAGGCTCTGGGGACCTACCCACTCCACCCCAGAGGATTGCCCAAGCCGCAGAAGGCTGGCATATCCAAAATTTTGATTTGTATTCTGGACTTGTCCTTCACTCCTCTTCCACCCTTCCTCCCCATTCCTAACCTACTACCTCCCAGCCCCGGGCTACCTTCTGATTTCTCTCAATGTGTTGTTCAGCAAATAATAAAGAATGCTTTTAAAACAACCATGACTTTATTTCCTGTTTTTTATATATATTATATATCTATATCTATCTATCTATCTATATAGGGGGCAGGTAACTTCAAAGAGAAACAAACACAACTCTAACACCGTAGCCTGGCCAGTCATGAAACTTGTTTTCAAAACTTCTCTGATACACAGCATGCTCTGCTGTGCTCTTCTAATTGCCCTGTTGTCTGGTTGTGCGAAATTGACCACCAGGCGATTTGACTCAATCTCCCACCCTGCCCTAAATGTCTCCCACTTACTCTCACAGATATTGTGGAGCACACAGCAAGCAGCAATTACAGTTGGAATATTGGTTTTGCTGAGATCTAACCTAGTCAGCAAACAGCACCAGTGAGCTTCCAAATATCCAAATGCACATTCTGTTACCATTCTGTACTTGCTCGGCCTATAGTTGAACTGCTCCTTACTACTGTCCAGGCTGCCTATGTACGTCTTCATGAGCCATGGCATTAAGGGGTAGGCTGGGTCCCCAAGGATAACTATAGGCATTTCAACCCCCCCAACAATAATTTTCTGATCTGGAAAGTAAGTCCCTTCCTGCAGCTGTTCAAACAGATCAGAGTTCCTGAAGATGCGAGCATCATGCGCCTTTCCTGGCCATCCCACGTTGATTTCTGTGAAATGTCCCTTGTGATCCACCAGTGCTTGCAGCACCATGGAAAAGTACCCCTTGTAGTTTACATACTGGCTGCCCTGGTGTTCTGGTGCCAAGGTAGGGATATGTGTTTTGTCTATTGCCCCACCACAGTTAGGGAACCCCCTCATAGCAAAGCCATCCACAATGGCCTGCACATTTCCCAGAGTCACTACCCTTCATAGAAGCTGGTCAATGACTGTGTTGGCTCCTTGGATCACAGCAGCCCCCACAGTAGATTTGCCCACTCCAAACTGATTCCTGACTGACCAGTAGCTGTTGGGCATTACAAGCTTCCACAGGGCTATGGCCACTCACTTCTCAGCTGTGAGGGCTTCTCTCATTTTGGTGTCTTTGCACTTAAGGGCAGAGGACAGCAAGTCACAAAGTTCCATGAAAATGGCCCTATGCATGTGAAAGTTTCACAGCCATTGAGAATCATCCCATACCTGCAACACTATGCGGTCCCACCAGTCTGTGCGAGTTTTGCGGGCCCAGAATCGGCGTTCAGCAGCATGAACCTGGCTCACCGTCACCATAATGTCCCAAACGGCACATGGCTTTCTTCTAGGAATATCTGTGTCCATGTCCTCATCACTACCGTGATTGCGCTGCCATTGCTTCCTTAGCCGGTTTTGCAGGTTCTGCACATGCTGCTGGATAATATGAGAGATTTACAGTGGTCACAACTGCAGCGGTGAGCTGAGCAGGCTCCATGCTTGCCATGATATAGTGCCTGCATGGGTAATCCAGGAAAAAAGGTGTGAAACGAAGGAGAGCAGGAGAGAGTGCAGGGTAGCAGAGTGGTAGCGGAAGCGGTGGTGTGTGGGACACGATAGATTTCAGGCCTACTCCACAATTCGTAGGCCAGCAGAGCAGGAGAGCAGAGTTACAGTGGAAGCAGTGGTGTATGCGTGACAATAGCTTTCAGACATATTGCACTGTCTTCTGATGATGGTTTTCAATCCTATTGCACGAGTCGTAAGACAGCAGAACTTTCTGCAGACATACTGCACTGTCTGCTGAAGGAAAAATGGCGTGAAACGATTGTCCGTTGAACCTGGCACATTTGGAGGGGCGACTGATGAGATGAGCCCAGGAAAATCCACGAGAATGTTTTTGCCTCATCATGCACTGGGAGCTAAACCCAGAATTCCAATGGGTGGCAGAGACTGTGGGAACTGTGGGATAGCTCCCCACAGTGCACCGCTCCAAGAATCAATGCTAGCCTTGATACTGTGAATGCACTCCGCTGACTTACCATGTTTAGTGAGGACACACACAATCGAATGTATAAAATATGTTCTGAAAAATTGACTTCTATAAATTCAATATAATTTCGTACTGTAGTCATACCCAGAAGGGTTTTTTATTCCCCTTATTATTTCTACTACAATAACACATAGAAGCCCAATCAGATCAGGGCACCGATGTGTCAGTTCCTGTCCAGAAGAGCTTAAAATCTACATTAAGTCAAGATACCAGGAGAGCAGTTAGCAAATAATTGGAGGGAATTGTGGATGAGGATCACAGTGATCTACATGCTTATGTAGAATAGTTATAGTCATAATTTTCAGGTTTTATTTATTTTATATTATAAATATAAAAATAAATAATAGATATTAATGTCTGTACTTCCAGTTGGCCACCTGTCTAACCAGTATCAGTTGGCAGCAATTTACTGCAGGCATTGTGGTAGAAATGGGTCATGAAGAGGAATGGGAAGGAGGACAGGCTTTATGGATTAATTTGGAAAAGCTGTTCCATGCACAAAGACAAGCATGGTGCAAAGCATAAATGTGCTTGTGGAAAAAGATGGCCAAATGGTCAATGGGAATTGTCACTGCTGGTGGAGGAAAGGAAGTGAAAGGCAATGATAGAGTGTTAGGGTTTATGTTGTGATGGAATTAGAGTGTGCAGAGGATAAGTATGCACTTGATGCAGTGAAGAGGAGGCAATGGGAGAACCCAAGATGCAAGTGAGGGCAAGGGTGGATTGTTTTATAATGGATGAGACCAAAGCCTAGCCATATTGCGTGAAAGCAAGAGGTTGAGGAGAAAGATGAGTGAGGAGTATGAGTAGGTGCAAAGGAGGTCAAGGAGTGGGAAAGGATAGGATTACTTGATAAGCTGGAGGATAGGTGAGGAGTCTCAGAGTCAGTGACAGGAGAGGAGTAAAACAGATGTAAGTGGGAAAGGGGATGTAATGCTGGATCCTGGTGAACTTGTCTTTGAAAAATTCAGCAAATCCTGTGAAGAGAAGGAGGGGGAGGATTTGAGGTGAGAGTCCTCAAAAGTGGCAGATAGGCATCTGGTACAACAGGTGTAGGAGTAAACAAGAGTAGAGAAATATTGATATTTGTCAAGGAAGAAGAGGAGAAAACAAATTTATGGAGCAGCAAGTCCACATGACCTTTTCCAGAGGCGCTCATTCAACAGCATGGAATCAGAAGTGGAGAGAGAGTAGATATTGGGGATAAAGCTAGATTTAGTGGGACAGACTGCAGTATGAGAGAGGGACAAAGGAGCAGAGACTGGTGGAAAATACAGAGTGGAGAGAGTCAACAGAAGAAAGGAAGAGAGAAGGGGGCTGAGAAGTTATGAACATTGATGGATTGGAGGTCACAGAAAGATTAGGTGGTGGGATATTGGGACAACGGCCCTGTTGAAGGAGATAAGCTGGTGGTCAGCGAGCTAGAATTCAGTGATGCAGACACCAGATATGGAGCACTGCCTAGTTAAGACAAGGTTTGGTGGGTGGCTGTTTGGGAGTGCATGGTCCAACATTGCAGGTCAAGTGAAGTGGCAAATGAGAGGCAGTGAAGGTTTAATAATAAATTATTAAACATGTATGATACCGTAGTGACTGAAGTCCACAACCAGGTTCAGCCCTACTGGTCTAGCAAAGGATATCATGGAAGTTGAAATCACTAAGGTTGAAGTTCCTAGAACAACCACCCCTTTCCATTCCCAGTGTCCATATTCTAAAATATTTGTCGGTTTCTATTTCAGTGTTATCAGCTTTCTCCTACAACTATAGATTTCAGTTATGACTATGACCAGAAGAGTGGTGTTCTTTCGCACTGCACGTCAGAATAATGTTAGGAGGTTTATCAACATAAAGCCTTTATTACATCCATTGGCATATGTATTAAAATCCTCCTATACAGGCACTGACTGATATTGCAGTAAATATCATTTAAAAAAGGTCCAAAAATCACATACACGACTAAACTAACCTCTGCTTCATCTCTTGATTTCCAGCCTTACATCTTTTTTTAAAAGACTAATCAAATGTATTTCGGAGGAAGACATTTTGATTCCATTTCATTTCTCATAGGCATCCTCATTGTATCCCCTCAAGGAAAAATAAATTATTTCCAAAAAACTATTGCAGGGTTCTATTTATAGTCAACTTGACATGTTCAGCAATAGAAAGCAGTAATCCACATCATATTCCAGAATGTGCAATCAACTAGTGTACACAGAATTTTTACAATGGTTACATTTAATTAACTTTTTTTTTATAATTACTTCCTCCACATTTCTCTGATTTCCTCTCCTCCTCTCTTGCCCCCTTTTCTTCTGCTACAGGGCTTCTTTCAATAACTCTCACACCCCAACTGACCCTTAAATGCCTAATGAATACATAGTAATCTGGTGTATGGATAAACTTTGACATTTTACATAGTCACTTTTCAATTTCTTACTCAACAGATCTTCTCCTGATGTACAATCAAAGTTGCATCTGCTCATTTTACTGAAAAAAAAAAGTTGTTTTTTTTAAAAAAAAATACAGCTAAGAGATCAAGACATGGATTTTATTCTGGTTTACTCAGGATCAGCGAAATGGTTAATTAAATTCCAATGGCAGACCCAAATTCTGCCATGGGTTATACCTGTTTAGGACCACAGAAGAAAATAGAGTTGGGTAACTAAGGGCTGACTCTTTACTGAAGAATCTATTTAGGTGGTGGTGCACAAGGCAGGAACAATCAGAAACAGCTCACCTCTCTGATCTCAGGTTGAGTTTGCAGGGCTGAAGAACCCCAAACCAATAATTTTATTACTAATTAACTAAGCAAATTTCACATACAAATCAATGCAATACAACAAAGGCAGAACACCACAATGGAGTTTTTCCTTTAATCCAGGCTTTGAAAGCAAGGCCTTCAGTGCCTGCCCAGGCCTCTTAGGCTATTTCTGCACTGCAGTTAAACATCTGGAGCTGACTCAGGCTTCGGGGCTGTAACACTGCAGTGTAGACATTTGGGCTTGGGCTGGAGTCCAACCTTCAGGACCTGCCAGGGCTACATTGCAGTACAGATATAAGGTAATAAGAACATGAGTTGGCAGACCCTCAGTTTGTTAATCTAGAGTTTGAGCATCTAGACTCATTTGTAATCCAGCGTTAGGAATTGTTGCACTTTGGGCCCCAACCTGGGGCTCCAGTGTCTAAACTGCATTATGTGGGCTCAAGTTCAACCACCCTAGCTCTTTCCCAAAATGTGGCCACTTAAGCCCTTTGTCTGTGGCGCAGTGTGGGAAAACTTGACCGTCCACCAAATCTGACTATTCAGAGGACAATTAAAGTCATTCTATGAGATTGTGGAATACTTTTTATGGACTCCCAGAGCACAAGTCCAGTGGTGCTGCATCTACCCTGCAAAGCAACAAGGCTTGAACCCTGGATGCTGGCTTGTCTCAGGCTCAGCCCCTCTAGCCCCAGAGGGTTCTGGGACCCTGGGTCTAAGTCCTGGGTTAGCATAATTTGTGTGTAGATGGAAGTAGGGAGGGTTATTCTTGAGCCTGAGTTCAAACCCTGGGCTTACATTGTAGATGTACCCTTGGTGACTTCAGGCCAGTAGCAGTAGTAGTTTGAAGCACTGCTACAGGGAAGGATTGCAGGGAAGGAACTACAGGGAAAGATTGCAGGGAAGGAAGAGTGCATGAGGGATAAAGATAGTGGGAAGAAAGGAGAGCAATAGAGAAGAAATTTCTTAACATTTCAGAACTTGTTTCGGTTCCTGTATGTAACCCTTCTGCCCATCAGAGTTGGCAGCAACAAGGGCCGGGTTCAGTATCCAGGGGTTCCATTCCAATAGCACAATACAAAAACCAGCTCGAGCCCCCACCCAGTGACCTGGAACAACCATATACCACCCCTCTGGGCATCTGTAAGAGACAATACTTCCCCTCTTGCAAGCACAGAGTCTGAGTGTACCAAAGCCTTTTAATAACAGGGAGAAACAATGTGGCATTATATTGGGGAAACACCACAAACAACGTTAATAAACCAAACCATGAACCAGAAGCCCCCCTCCCAGCAAATAGGCCGTGGCCTTCACTTTGGCTCTTGAGTTCCACAACCCCAAAAAGTCACTCAATAGTCCCAAAGTCCAGCAGCCCAAGAGTCTCTGTTCTGGGTCAGTGCAAAGTTCAAAAGTCAATTGGCAGAGTCTTACCTCCCAGCCTGGGTGGAAATGGAGGGTAGGGCACGGGGCACCTCACGTGGTCCGAGGCCGACTGTGCCGCCTCTCTGTGGGGTTCCGCTGCAGCCCTCACCGCAATCCGCTCTGCTCTGCTCGCCGACACTCAAACTGCTCTGCAGCGCCATCCTGCTAGCCGACACACGGACAGCTCTGCGGTGCCAGTCACTCCGTCAGCATCACAAACGGCTCCACTAGTCGATACATGGACTGCTCTGCTGTGCCAGTCACACGAACTGCACCCAGGAACCGCTCGGCTGAGTCCACTGCCAGTCGCACAAACTGTACCCAGGAACTGCTCGGCTGAGTCTGCTGCCAGTCGCACAAACTGCACCCAGGAACTGCTCAGCTGAGTCCACTGCTTTGCTCTGCTAGCTGCACAAATTGCTTAGTGCCACCAACATGCCTTTAAGCCCACCCCCACTTAACACAGTGCTCAGTGGTTTCAGCTCTTAGTTGGGGGGGGGGGGATCAGCACCTTGGCACAGGTACACCAGCAGACTCAAAGTGAATTCAGCTTAGCAGGCTGAACCAAGACTCCTAAGGGAATCAAAATTAGCTCTAATATTCTACAGTAGAGAGAGGCACAGTGCAATAGGCCTAGGGGGACCTTAGATAAGTCCCTCACCAAAAGGTATAAAGACCCACCCATGACCGCTCTCAATCTCAGAATGTTCTGAAACGCATGGCCCTTGCCCAGTGAGTGCTACCTAGATGATGGCGAGTCCCTCCATCATAACAAGGGCCAAGTACGTGTCCATAGTCCTTCATTCACCAAATCAGGGTAACATCACTTTATATTTCCTGCCCCAATAACACAGAAACTGGGGCTCCCACATCAGCCGAAGTGGCCATGTGGGCTGCTGTGGGCTCAGGCTAGGTGCAGTGCGTGTGTCTATGTAAATTGATCAGCCCCAAAGTTATTTTCCAAAACTCACTGCAATTCCCATAGTTCGCCACCAGATGTCAGAATATATCTCATTCCTGACACTGCTTACATATATGAATATTCAAGAGAGAACTGTCTGGACAAGGTATAGTGATCAAGTGAGTGCAGAGGCTTTATAATCCAGCATGTGTGGTGACTGGGAGATAATTACATTCAGTGAAACCCTCTTCAGCCAGCCAGAGCCCAGTGTAAATCAGAAGTCTCTCTCTCTCTCTCACTCCCTTGCCCCAGTTACTATTCACAACATACAACATTCCTAACTGAATTTCCAGTACTGGCCAGTATGCACGAGCAATTCCCAGAAAACCAAAAAAGCATCAGCCAATCCGCCATTCTAATGCCACAACACCCATGCAGCAATGATTTATGGTACATCAATCACTTTGCAGAAATATCTCAGGCCCACCACTGCTTTATCCCCGCCTCAGTTCACTCTCTAATATTAATATGTGTGTGTGTCTTAACCAAGTAGCGGTCATTATTTGTCCACAGCCTCAGCAAACCCAAAGTATTTCCCAAGTGAACTTTCCCCTGTTCTGAATGCTTTCTCCTTTTCCATCAGGAGTTAAAAGAAATTCCCCCACCATGTTCCCTGCTCTATTCTGTAGCCCATGGTTCACAAGACCATGGGAGAATTTCACCCTCTAATCTGAGGACTAAATATATCAGTCCTTGTTATACGGCATCACTTTCATTAGTTTACTTAGGTCTTTATAGAGAGATTAGTATCAAAGTACCAGTATCTTTGAAAAATAGTGTATTTATATATGTTATTAAAGCAAAGCCATATACAAGATTTGGGTCTTAAATCTAAATAGTAACTTGTTTTCTGTCCTTTAAAGAAAATTAAAATTTCTAAAGTCACAAGAAGAAAACAAACTGCCCATTTACAGAGAAACAGTGACCCATAACAGAAATAAAGACATGCATTTTAAAACATTTTTTTAAATTAAATGCAATCTTTGTGTATATAATCCTCTGAAGCTACTCAATTTGTTTGATCTACCATTATATTAAATAAAATAATAAATTATATTCATTACCATAAATCACAAATACACACTATTATGACCAGTCTTATCTCTAAGGATCTGTAGACAGAACCCTCCATTTTGACACAAACAAAATGTTCCCCTGACATCAGTGAGAATTTTGACAGTCAGGCCTGTGGAATCTGGTATTGTCTAATAGCCCAATCCTTTGAAGTGTTGAGCATCTCCTGAAGAGGGCTGATGAATACATACATACTCAGGCTCACAGGAGATGCGCAGCAACTTGTAAGACTCTGGCCCAAATCCTCAAAGGTATTTAGGCTCCTCATTTGCATAGGTTTGCTTCCTTCCCCAGATCTGCTTATAGGTCTGCTTCCTTTCCCAGAAGAGCTCTAAATCAAAACTTTTACCTTCCACCAATAGAAATTGGTCCAATAAAATATATTACCTCACCCGTCTCACCACTATCACAACAATAAGTAAACTGATATAAAACATACTGTTAAAAAGACTTAATCTTCTGTAATATTAAAAATAGCAATCTTTTGAAAAGGGTAAGACTCATAATATAAACTCCCTTGCAAAAGACTCCTTCCAGTCTCCTACTGCAAGGTAATTGACCCTTGATTTTCATTATGCTTTTGGCTTGGGACACATAACTCATTTTGTGGTCAATTATCTCACTGTAGTGTCCATACCAGTGGTTTGTGTAAAGCAATATTGTGGGTATAACCAGATTTGTTAAGGTCTCACTGAGCATGGGAATACAAGCCTATGCTTAGGTAACTGCCGATCTACCCAATATAATTAGTCAGAACTTGGGGAGAGATGCATTTTTCTCCTGGAAAATGCTCAAAATGTAAATGGATGGTGCTAATATTAGAACAAGCTTAAGTTCCTGTATTTCAAGGATACAGTTCCGCAAACTGGTCATTTTAGGGGCCTGTACCTAATCCATCAGACCTACCTGTCCCCAGGTATTGATCTTGCCTTACTGTTTGTCCATTTGCCACATAGTAAATCATTTTAAATTGCAAATGATGAGCTGATAGATTTGAGAAGGACATTTTCTGATGATGTCTGTATGGCAGAATATACTTTTGCACTCACTCCCCACATACCAGTGTAATAATCTTTGGCCAAAATATGCCTTGTAAGGTATCATTTGAAAACTAATTTTCTGTCAGTAATGTCATCGTGAAATGTATGTAACATTATATTTAAAGATATGAACATAAGCCAAAATCACAATTGAAGTGTGTTTACCAGTCAAGTTGGGGAGTGAGTAAATCTGCTTCTTGTCCTTTGTGTTTGAGCTAATGCCTCTAAACCAGGTGTCATCAAAGCTGATGGGCCACCACGTGTCACATGGCCATTCTTTGGCATGGAAGGGGGGGCAGGAACAAACAGATCTGCAACTTCTTTCATCATTAGACTCCTTGACTCCAATCTCACAGCAGAAATTTATCTAGGGGTAGCCCTCAGGAAAATGCATTTCAAAGGGCTGCTGACATAAAAGTAAGGGGAGAAAACATCCCAAGTTCTCTCTCTATCCATCTTTTTCCTTTATATGCAAGATGACAAAGGAAACAGAAGTTCGACTTTGGGTGCAGATCCTGGCCTGAGAGATTGGTCATGGAAACATGTTGTAAGAGCCTTCACCTTGAATCAAGTCTATTTTGGTAAGTTTAGTAATAGGAAGTGTTTTATCTTTATTTCTCTTGTAACCAGTTGACTTTAATGCCTTATACTCACTTAAAAACTTGTCTCCTTGTAGATAAATAAACTTGTTTTATTCTTTAATTTAGACTAATCTAGTTTTCTTTGGTAACTTCATTTGAGGTAGCAGGCTGTTGTATGTTGATCTCGTTACAGGGGCAATGGATCTAACATATCTGGACTGTCCAGGAGAGGGATGGACAGTGCAGAACACACATTTAGGAGGAAAATCTGGGACTGGGATATACTGTGAGTCACCCTGCAAGTGGTAACCAAGGTTGGTGGAAGCCAGTGTATGACTGATGAAAGGCTGGCAGACTGCAACTATGCCCAGACACTCTGGATGCTACCTGCATGCTGTTTGTGAGTTGCCCAGGTGGGAGCTATAGCAGAGAAGCATTGGGAGGTACCTGGGTTTGCAGGGCAGGAGGTGGCACAGCCCCTCATTGATCTGGATTGCACTGTGGAATGTCATAGTGGGATTTTAGGAAATACCAGTTCAGAGCAGTGATGTGTGAGTTACACAGGGAGAATGTTAGGCAGATGTAGGGGAGACAAGACACCGCAAATAGCATGTCATAGGTTCAGTGAAAGCTCATATTCATGGTAGTCTCATCTCCTAACTGTAGTCAGTTACTGTGCAAGGAAGAGTCAACCCTACATTCCTTTCCCTCCTCCTCTAGAGTGCTTATGTTTTTGAAGCAGCTGCAAGTATGATTGCGTAAATCTGTTAATTTTTATACCGTGAGTCTGTATTGAAAACCATCTTTAAAAAAAAATAGGTGTGGAGTTAATGAGCTTGTATTATTTGACAATTGGCTTCTCTTAGATTTATTTAGAAATTAGAGCCTGTAAGTGATAAGACAGGTTGTGAGAGAAAGGGAGACTTTCCCACCTTTGTGATTTGTGCACTCATTGTATTTATTTCCCACATTTCCACTTTTCTAGTATTATCTGTGTTTGTTAAAGGTGGAAGATGTCTCCTTGTTGGGAGGCTATGGAAAGGGTGAGGTGGGTGGGTGGGTGAGTAAGGACACTCAGTTAGTGGGTTTGATAATACTGTCAGTACCATTCTCTACAGACAAAGGTGAACCTTGAGAATAGAAACAGGCAATGAGTTTTAGGTTTCTTTGGCAAATTCCTTTAGCTGCCACTGTGGATTCCCACTATGGATTCCCTCACAACAAGATTTTAGCTGGGTTAAGAGTCTGTTTTGACTAAGGCAGAACCATTTCTGAATTCTATCGCATGGTGTCACCAATATCTGACAAATATCACTGTGACCTGGTCAGATGATGCATAGTTTTGGCATGGTTGGTTCCAGATGGCAATCCATCAGCCTCATGTATAACAAATGAGGGAAAGATAATTGATTTTTTTCATCCTGCATGATCTGGATAGCCATGGAGATGAGTTATTCAAGCACATGGCTTACAAGTTTGACTCTCGGACAGAATCAGATTTATGGTTCTGAGGGTTCACAGACCACCAATGCTAGCAGAGTTGAAAACTCTCAGTTGATTTTGCTCGGTTGACATTAATCTGTGAATGATGGCTGGCACTAATGTCCAAGGGCATTATACTGTGTGTTCCAACATGAGCTCAGCTTGGCTGGAACTTGGACTGATGGACCATCTGGGTTTTAGGCAGAGGATCAAAGAGAGCTCCTGCAGATTCCATTCCTAGTCTGTGGCTCTGGGCTTAGCTAGTTCAGATATTTGGGTCCCCCTTACTGGGTGCTCAGAAGATCACTACCTTTGGGTGTTCTCACAGAGGAGGGATATTAGATCACAGCCTTGAAGGCTTTCAGAGTCAGATTTTGTATTCCTCACACTATTTGAAACATATCTAATTGTCTTTTTGCATCCAACGTGTAAGTTAGTTCACCAATAGTTATCACCTGTTAAAGGTAGGCTCCTCACCATGCCCTCCTTGCCTTTGGTGAGAAGATGCCATTATGATTTAGCAGAGAATTTGTCCAGATGTACCGAAAAGCTATGACTGCAGCACAAAGTTGCTATTCTCAGCCAAGGGCACTGCAAGGAACTGTTCATCTGAACTCTTTCTGCTAATGAACAGCCTGACACTCTGAACTGCCTTGCTCCAGCAGTACTTCCTTCAGTTGATTACTGTGATGAACTTGTGACATTTCTTCCTTCAGTTGATTATTGTGATGAATTTGTGACAGCCTTCATGATAGGAGCTGCAGGTTTCCACTGGAATGTCATCCCATGGCTGCATTTTATTCCTGGTGAAGCTTCTAAGTGTCCTCCAAGGTCCCCAAGTCCACTGCTCCATGGCTCTGTCCCTTCTACTTCCTGGCTGCTTAAGATAAGTAGGGTAGCGGTGCTGTTATTATGACAGTGATTACTAAAGACCTCAGTTAGCAATGGCAAGATGCTGACCATCCTTCGAAGTACACCCTTCCTCAAGAAAAAAGTTTACCTCCTTTACAATAATCGGAGTTCTCTGAGATGCATGTCATCGTGCCACAGTGGGTCACAATTGAGAATACCAAATTCAGGACAAACTATTGAGAAATATGGAAGATACCCCCCAAACTGGTGGTTATTCTCTCATTAGATATACCAGACAAGTAACAAAAGTAAACTTCTGTTTCACCACATTGGCTAACAAGAAGTCAGAAAAGCATTCTCCTTAGGTATTCCTGTCCTTGTATCACCCCCTAAAACACTAGAATTAATGATTATTTAAAAATTTAAATAACTTAATGGTTATTTAAAACCAGTTTCATCTGCCAAAGGGTTCTTCTGATCCCAAAGGATCAGCAACATATCCAGGGATCAATATATAACTCAGATTTTACCCAATAATCATGCTGTTGCCAATACAGACAATAATTGCAAGGTTCTTGGATCAGGCTTAAAGCAGTGATGAAAAAAACTGCTGGCTTAAGTCAAATCTCTGATTGCTTCCAAATGATCTGCAAGATCCTCAGTTCCTTGGTTAGAATGCTCCCATTAGTATAAGTTCATAGTCCAGAGATTAGAGCAGGAAAGAAGCAAAATGGAGACATTTCCAGGGCCTTTTATAGTTTCTGCCATGTGGAGGAAAACCCATTGTTTCAAATAAAGTCCTCAGCACAGCTTGTGGAAAAATAGAGGTAACGAGATGGCGTTTACAGTCACGTGATTTAGTCACATGCCTTTGCACGCTTTGCTGAGTCATAGCAGAGGCCATTACACATACTCTAGTTAGAACGTTCACATGAAAGTTCATTAGGTGTGGATAGGCTTCTTTCAGGTTAATTGTGTTGGTTGATGAGCCATGAACTTATGAACCATGTCCTACATGATCATATTTGAATCATATAACAGCGCAGTGTGGGTCAATGGGAATTCACTGTGGGTGCAAATGTGTTCCATGCGGCCAGGACTGGAAGCTCTTCAATAGTAGTGTCTTTCAGTCTGGGCCTGCACTTGCACATCTTCATGCTTTCAGTTGAGGGCACAAAAGTGTGTGTGTGTGTGTGAGTGAAAGAAAGAGAGAGACCACATCTCTAGTTCCAACTCTACATGATGATCTGAGCAGAGTGTAAGGAGGACGGGTCATGAATACCCGCAGGAACACACATCTTGAAGAATGCTTTCTACAAGGTAAGTAATCTTCCTTCTTCGAGTGCTAGCTCCTGTAGGTATTCACTGTGAGTGACTCCCAAGCAGTGCTCATTGGAGGAGGAAGGTGGGTGGAAGTAGGTTGTTTCACTACTTGGCCTCTCACAGAATGGGCCCTGAAAGTTTGAGAAAGAGGGACTTTTCAAAATAAGATCATAGCAAAGGATGATGCAGGAAGAAATCCATGTAGTCTTTCAGAAGAGATTGTTTTCCTCTTCATTCTTTTGGCAATAGTGACAAAGAACCTTGGATACTGCCAAAAGGGTGCCATTCTGTGCAGGCCACAGCCATACACATACCCAGGGAATGGAGCCTTGTCTCCCCCAAGCTGTGGTGAGGCTTAGGGTAAAAACACCAGAAGGTAAACAGTCTGATTAAGGTGAAACTCAGACAGTACTTAAGTTATGTAGTCATAATGAACCCTCATCCTCATGAAAAACTCTACCCAGCAGGTCTGCCACAAGGGCCCCAAACTCGTTAATCCTTCTAGCAGAGGTAATTGCTGTTAAAAAGGTGATTTTCAAAGAAAGGTCAAGGAAGGAACAGGACCCAAGCATTCATACAGTGGTTCTATGAGAGTGGAGAGGATGAGGTTCAGACTTCAAGCAGGGATCAGTTTTGAAAGTGGAGGGACTACCTTTATAATGCCCTTCAGTAACTTTGTAGTTGTAGGGAGAGTAAAGACTGAGTATCACCTGTGGGTGAACACTTTTCATAAAGCGACCAGTCTATATCTGATTTGTCAGTCCTCATCCTCAAAGGAAACCTACATAACACTTTCAAGAGATGAGCCTGGGAGCTTACATTCATTACTCTGATGGACACCAAAAATCGTGAACTGATCAGACACTTTTTTGTCCTACGACTACAGAAGTGCAAATGGGCCACTGTATCTTGAGTCGACTCTTACAATATATGCTACCTACCTATGCTAAACAATCTGTTCCACCTTGTATTTTACTGTGACACTGAGAGTTCCTTTCCTTGGCCTGAAGAAGAGTTCTCTCTGACTTGAAAGCTTGTCTCTTTCACCAACAGAAGTTGGACTAATAAAAGATATTACATCACCCACCTCATCTCTTTAATATCCTGGGACTGACAACTATTGTTCAATGGTGGGGCTAGCAGCTACAAAGGATCTAGTTCCAGCTGACTGAGAGTAAGGAGAGACGGGAAGCAAAAGAGATGAAGATGGTCCTCCAGTTCCTGGCTGGGTTCCAGAACTAGTGAAAAATGAGTAACATCTTGATTAGATTGGAACCTCCTGCAGCAGGATGGATTCTGAGAAAATCAGAGATTCCAGGTCCTCATATATAGCTGAGTCCTCCAGGAGAGCACAGCAAGGCTCCTCTGAGGTGAACTGCCCAATGTCTTGGGCTTTGTCTGGACCCTCAGTGCAGTCTCAGAGGTGGCAAATCTGTGCACAGCCCATACCATCAGAGAGAATCTTTTGACCTTATGCAGTACTGGCGCTAACCGTACTTCAGCCTGTGGTTTCTGGGCACTAGAAGCTCCTGGTACCATTGATGCCACCTTTCCTCTATGAGCTCTTTGTGGTCCCATTCCAGGGCATGGAGTCTTGGGTGGTGCCAGAGATGGGGAGAGGATCTTTTTTCAAGGATCTGTGTGCAGACTTGTCCTTCTTCTTCTGTTTGCCCTTGTCCTCCTCATGCTTCCTTTTCCATGAGTCTCTGTGCTTGGTTGAGGACAGTGAATTGCTGATGTCGGATGCAAGTGTATTGCTTCCCAGTGGCTCCGCATGGGTGGAAGGGGAGCAGAAGGGCTCAGAATCCAAGAAGAACATCATGGAGAGACCCCCAAGGTATTTTTGGAGCTTAAGTTCACAAGACTGCTAGGTACATGGATGGAAAGCACTGCAGATGCTGCATTTCAAGGAGCTATGGGCCTCGCCAAGGCACTAGAAACAGGTGTCACTCACTGGGAAGAGCCAGGCCAGGCTTAAAGCCTGGTACATCGCGGGAATAATAAGTACCCAAAACAAAGGGCAGGGACCACTGATCTCCAACTAAATAACTAGCAGTAAAACTAAATTATTTACAATAGTTACAGATTCTATTCAGGAGTAATGAAGAGGAGAATAATGGACACAGAAGGTTCCAACCCAGACCACGAATAGAAGAACAGGAACTGGAGAGGTGATCAGTGCATGCCATCTTTTATGTACTTTGCTGAAAGCACAAGGCATGAACACAGACCAGCGGACACTGTTAAAGAGTTTATAGCCCTAGGTGCATGGAGAACATGGGCAGCCACAGTGAATACCCCTAGGAACCAGTGCTTGAAGAACAATCACCGCTTCACACTGGAATGCTTGTCAGTTACTGCTTAGTCTGAAGCTTTCCATTTAGGGAAAAGTGATTGAGAAGCTGGTGAATGTTCATTTCAAAGCATACCTGGCATCAGACATACCAGGCAGGTTTCAGTTTTCCTTTGACATGGACATTGTGCTTCTCAAGATCATGCATGATCTCCATGGGTTTAGTGTGGAGGTCAGTAGATCATGTTAGTTTTGTGGAGTCAGGCCTGCTGATGGGGAAGGGAGAGGAGGCAAATGGGGAAATTGCCAAAGGGCCTGGGAAATTTAAAAGCGGCCCCCTGGCCCTTTTAAATCACCCGGGCAGGCTGCAGGGCTCCTAGGCATGCCTGGGGTAGTACTGGCGGTGGTGAAGGCAACTGGGCAGGCATGTGGAAGCCCTGGCAGTGCAGGAAGAGCACGCCCAGCAGCGCAGCTGGCGACAGCTCACTGGTCACCAGCCAGCACAGGTGAAACACCACCCAAAAGTCAGACAGACCATGAGTTGTGCTGCACGTGATCCAGCTCTGCGATCATGTGGGGATGCCACGCCAGGTCTGGGGGCCCATTGACTGTTCTACCTTGGGATCCGGAATTGCTGTTGGCAGGCTTGGGTTCTCAGGCACTTTTGATATAATTCACCATGATTTGGTGTCTTGGTCACAGAGGGGCAATGCTATTCTCCAGTATTTTACCCATACCCAGAATACAAGACAATCAGTTGTATTAGGTAATTGTGTGTCATTACCAAAAATGATTTGAAGTTTACTGCCCTTTGTGGTTCTATCCTTTATCACATGTTGTTCAATGTATACATGAAGCCTTCCGGTGAGGTAAATTGGAAATACAAGGCAAATCATCAGCAGTATGCTGGTCATATGTAAGTAAGTATCTCTTGCTCCATGGACCTTCAAGTTCAGTCTCTGAACTGAAAGAATGCTTATAGCAATATTATCAGCTGAATGCTTAGTGGCTACATGGTCCTCAATCCTGAGAGGAAAGGAGTTAATCAACAAGAAGCTTCCTCCTCCTCCTCTTCAATGTCCCTGTTTCCTGCATATATTCATTCACAAGTGGTGAGTCAGGGTAAGAGAATATGGCTGTCACATCTGACCCTGCCCTGTCCACGGCAAGCAATACCCTCTATTGTGGCATTAAAGTGACTTTCAGTTGCACAGTTTGCATTAGCTGCACTGAGATACCTTACTAGCCTTGCAACACCATCACATGCCTTTGCAGCCATGAAGCTTAACACAACTCCTTTTTGGCAGAGCAGTGCTATCACCTGCAGCTGGTTCCAACTACAGTCCTATATCTGTTAGCTCATTTGAACTATTGTAATCATTTTATGCCTGCTCTGTATTCTTTACATTGGCTGCCTAATTTTTAAAGCTCATTGTGGAGCTGGCCGAGGCTACATTTGAGACCTACCCCTTCAGTCTTTCCCTGACACTTATCTTTGGTCACATATTGCCCACTGTTAAGGATCCCACCATTACATCAGACATCCGCAGATGATCACACTTCTGCTCCAGTGTGACGTTTTCTAATCAAAATATAATTATGCAAACCATTGTTACTACCACTGCTATATAATTGCAGGAAATCTTATACAACATATAACGCATGGCCAGAAATGGTTAAGCAGCTTGCAGGTTGAATGACCCAGAGCCCACCTTTCAAGTCATCTTAGAAAGGTATTTGAATGGTAATTAGGGCCATTCATTGTATATAGGCTAGAACTTTGAAATGCAAACCTATATTGTTAGAAGTTAGAAGTAATACTAATTGTGTGTATCTATGATGCTAACCATGTAAACAGACAGTTCCCGTCTGTCACTATAAACTATTAGTTCAGAGATCAAAAGGGAATATTAACATTTACGTGAATCTTGGGTTAAGTAATGTCATTGTCTACATGTCTCTTTGAATTTTGTGAAAGGCTGCCTAATGGATAAGTTGCCCTATGTTAATTTTTGTAACGAATAACTGGTGATGTTTAGGAAACAGAAGGTTACATCAAAAACCTATTATTTACCCAGGACTGTGTGT
Source organism: Dermatemys mawii (assembly GCA_007922305.1). Taxonomy (NCBI): domain Eukaryota; kingdom Metazoa; phylum Chordata; order Testudines; family Dermatemydidae; genus Dermatemys; species Dermatemys mawii. Next base: position 2,560,303 of record ML677379.1, read on the forward strand.
CCAAATGAAGGCTAGAAAACTATAAAAGACCATTGGGTCCTGATACTTTTATCTCAGATCTGCTTAAGGTTTCATGCAAGGGAAGCTTAAGGCACAAGGACTGAGATCCCAGTTCTGATGGGACCATCCTGAAATATAAACATTGGACTATAATCTATGAACTATTTCTGAAAGAACTCTTTGCAACTACAAATCTCACCATCTTTGCTATGAATCTGAACCTCGATAATTGAAGTCATGTCTGCATGTATACTAATCTTTTAACCATATGTGATATTCATCTTTACAAAATTATTGTATGGTATCCAATGCAAAGTTTGTCATGTTAGGTGTCTTCGGAAGGCTCATGATGCACTGAGCATGGTTGTTACAGTAACTGATACAGTTATAGGTTATAATTTCATGTATATAGTTATGAGGCCAAAAATGTATCCCCCTGGCTTAAGGCAAGCCCAGGCAAAACCTCTCCAAGAACAGAGAGGCAGTTCACACCTCACCAGGGCAGGTATGGGACAAACCCGGCCCAGCCGCACAGGAAGAAAGGATTCTGTCCTAGGCAGCAACAACAGAATCTGTTAACTTTTAAGGGAGTGTGGAAGAAAACGAGCCTTCTCTCTCAGTTTGGTATGCAACAAGTCAGAGACAGCTTTATTTCGAGCAATTGCAAGGGAAGAACACAGCTGACAGAGTAGCTCTGCCTCAGTTTCTTCAAAGTACAAGCAAAATCACATAAGCATTTATACCTCTTTGTGACGTACAATAATTAATAATTAAAAACATCTACATTTTATTTTGGCTAGTTACTATCTATTCCAGTATTTTTCTCATTTTCCTTACTCAAAATATCGTTATCTCAAGGCTAGGTCACTCTGACTATTCATGCTAACTATTCTGCTGTTTTCCACTTGCTTCTGACCTAAGCTCTGCTTCTACAGATCTCACGATGTTAGGCTAGGAGTATTCCTGACAGTTGTTCTGTCTCTGACAACTTCAAAATGGCTACACTTAAACCCTCTCTTTCTTTTCCTCCACAGGAGTCACCCCCTTCCTTTGGTCAGTTTGGAACTGTGATGAGGTAATCCTCACCTGACTCTGAAGAGGAAAGGCAAAGCCAAGAGGGAAGAAAGGACATGATAAAAGAGAGGAACATTTGCCATGCTCTCTTTCTCTCTCTTTTTCACCTACATCTGCAGCCACCACACCAAGCAATTGAAGCACTGGTAAAAGGGAGAGCCTGGCTGAAGAGCAACCAGCCAGCCAGTGGTGAGAAGCATCTAAGTTTGTAAGAGCACTGAAAGTGTTAAGATCAGCTTAGAATGCATTTTGCTTTTATTTCATTTGACCAAATCTGATTTGTTATGCTTTGACTTATAATCACTTAAAATCTATCTTTATAGTTAATACATTTGTTTGTTTATTCTGTCTAAACCAGTGTGTTTCGTTTGAAGCATGTCAGAGACTCCCCTTGGGATAACAAGCCTGGTACATATCAATTTCTTTGTTAAATTGATAAACTCATATAAGCTTGCAGTGTCCAGAGGGCATAACTGAAACCGCAAGATGGAAATTCCTAGCTTTGTGTCTGGGACTGGAGATATTGGCTAGTGTCACTTGGTTCCACAATCTAAGGAGCAGTTTACATGCCAGAGACTGTGCATGAACAGCCCAGGAGTGGGTGTTCTCATAGCAGAGCAGGGTAAGGCTGGCTCCCAGAGTCAAGGATTGGAGTGGCCTAGCAGATCACTGGTCTACCCAACACCAGAGGGGAACATCATGCCATACTCTCTCTCTTCTTTTTTAATAAATTTTCATTTCGTTAATAAAAATTGGCTGTATATATGTATTTGGGTAAAATCTGGAATATGCATTAACCTGGGAGGTAACATGTTCAATCCTTCGGGTTTGGTAGAACGTTTTCTTTTATATGATGAAATAAGATTTTTAGAAATCTCCATCATGTTTGACTTGGATACCTGGATGGAAACCTGAGGCTGGATTATTTCAAGGGAACTGTGTTGTTTGGACTTCTGAGTAACCAGTAAAGTATAACAGAAGCTGTTTAGTGCTGGCTTGGTAAATTTAAGTAATAAATTACCCACCAGTTTTGGGGTTTGTCTGCCCCATTCTTTGCAGTTCACCCTAATTGAGTGACCTCAGCTGGCTCCCTGTTAGGATTCTGGTCACATCCTGGTGAGAACTTGCTCCCTCCTAAATCAGTCATTTTTGTCCCTGGTCTCTCCTAAAATCACCATGAGGGGACCCTTCCGATACACTTAAAAGGTGGTGGTAGAACCACCACTCGATTGTATGACACTCTTCCCTTTTAACTTAGAAGCCCTAATTTGATGATGTGTGTTTGCATTTTAAGAGGGAGATATTTTACTATGTCTCAATTATACTACATTCCTACATTTGTTTATACTCTATTGTACAGTGCCCAGTGTGGGGGTGGAGGAGAGAAGGGGTAGTTACTCCTCTATGTAATCCTACTGCTGCTCTTACTAATCAGTTTAGAAAAGCAGGGTTCTGCTATACATATTAAAAATTCTACCATCCATTGACCTCAACTCTTGCATGCATTGGATAGGTGGAGTTGTTCAACACCGAAGGTCATTTAAAGTCTTCTAAGTCAAAGCAGGTATTTTTGTGCCTACACAGCACTTTATACTTGTGTATTAGACAGTGAACTCTTCACATTATGTGCTGCTTTGCCGATTCAGCTCACAGCTATGAGACAGCAAAGTCAGCCAGTCAAACAGTGCTTAGATACCATGATCCCACTAAATTGCCGTCTTCTAGGAGATTCAATTCCTTATTCTCCCAGTACCCGGATTTTATAGCGCAGCCTCAGGAAGGAGGATCCATTCAATAGTGTACTGCAAATAGTTTGAATATTAAATCAGTTTCCAATGGCTTCATCCAATTTTGTGATGATGTCAAGTTTCAACATTTAAAACATATATTTGGTTTCACTTGAAAATTATAGTTCAATATATATATGGAATTAGGACAAGTACATTGTGTACATATACATTTTACATTTTATTATATGTATATATTATATGTATATATATGATTTCTACAGAGCTACTTTTATACAGTCATTTCAATGCTGTAGGTTTTTTCTGCCCTGTTTATATACAATTTTGCAGGAAGTTAGTGATGTGAGAACATTTAAAACAGCTCAAAAACTTACTGAAAGTTCATTTTATGCTCAATAAAATCTACAAATTTTGAAAACATGATAAGCGTTTGATTATTTCAAACAACTGAGAGATGCATACTTTGCCATTTGAATTTTAACATATATACCCCAGACCCTAGTGAAGTCCTGTGTTAGCTGCCTTGTTCTGCAGTCTGTCTTTGAATCCTCTTAGGAAAGTCAGGGATACCCACAAACAATAGAATTAAAAATCTCTCTTTAGGACTGGCAAACCATTCAAAGTTCTGTCTAGCTGCTTAGCATAGACTGAGCTAGGCCTCAATAAGAGAATAGGCCCCTAGAGAAGCAATAATTTTCAGATTGTTGTGTACAATGCAGTGATAAAGCTCCCTGTCACATTTTTCTTCCCAGTTACTGAAGCTCCCATTCAGATGAATTGTCACAGCTTCTTCAATCCAAACAAGCACCCTTCCGGCCTTGTTTGCATTAAAATGTGATAAAACTAAAGGTGACTTTAGCACAGCTGTGCAGAAAACTGGATTAGGTCAAAGTGACAGAGTTTGTTAGGGCTTGCCACAAAGGTAGTCCAAGATTTGTCTAGAGTGCTAATGTGGGAGAAGCAAAGGTTTCTTAAACCCAGACATTTGTAATAAGGCTACAAAAAAAATACTATTTCTTTTTTCAGTCAAGCATAATTCCCAATGGCAGTAGGCCTGCTTGTTGACCTGTTGTCACAGAAAAAACTGGAATGGCACAGCAAAACAAAGTGCCTTTTACTTTTTATAATTCTTGCTGGCCATCATACAGAAATCAACACTGCTGTCAATTTGCAAAGCACCCAAAATGACACAGTCCAGCATTCTTACAGTATGTTTCAGTTACAGCTGCTCCAGAATTTTGTGAAGAGTTCTTGAAATATACAATGTTATATAAACCTTTGTTGGAAAGTAGTAAGAAAGCAGCATTTTGCTTATTCACAATGAATTATTGATAATCAGTCTTTCAGCAAAGGAGGCATTTTCACTTCAGAATCTTTTGATCTCAGATTTTTATCTCACTCAAAAAAGAAAAAAAAAATGCACCCTCTGCATGCCACCTGCTGGCAATTTTTTGTATGTGGCTAAGAAGCGGGCAGTATATAGTTATCTTTCTGTAGTGAGTGAGAGATCTTTACTATGTCAAAAGTCAGAATAGATTCTGTTGTCCTGGAGCTTTCAGCTACTGAAGCAGAACTAGGAAAAGCATTATAAGAAGCTATTGCCATGCACTGACTTTCATTAGTTCACTTAAGATCCCTAATCATCACAGACGACAATAGGAAAGGTGTGCCATTAATCTTTCAAAGGCTCAAATGTAGACATTGAAAACATGCAGAGAATAAGAGATGCTGCCATTTTATCAGAAGGAATTTCCATGTCTAGTCCTATTGGCCCTATTTTGTATTAGTCTTTTTTTTTTTAAAAAAAAAGGACACCTGAAGCAGCTATCTAAACTACCTGAAATAGGTATGTATTCAGTCTAATTTTTAGCTATCTGCACACTTACTGAGTAGCTGTATATCAAAAGGGTGTGCCTGCTGTGTAGTGCCACCTACTGGCCAGGTGTTGCAGAGCCGCCCCAGGCCTCAGTTTTTCCTTCTATTGGGAGTCCCTTAAAAAATCCACACAGTCCAGATATTCAAAACATTTCATTCTGGAATCCAAATTAAGTGCCATACAGTCTTTAAAAATAGAACTCAAACCTACAAAGTCTTCACTCCAGTTTTGATTGGCCCACCCCTACCTCCCTAAGGGTCTGTTCTCTCCTTAAAATTTCTTTGTTTCACCTGACTCCCAAGCTGAGTACAGTCTCTGCTACTAAAGGTTTGAATCCCTGTAGAATTCAAAACATAGGCATGGCCTCTCTGCTGAGAATCTGTCTATTGGTCTTCCAGGAGCTTGGCCTGGAGTTTGACTTTGTCCATTGGCCTTCCCTGCTGACTCAGGGTCCTGCAGGAGTCTGCTAATAACCACGTGCATCTTACTACCCTTTTATAAGGCGTAGCTACCTTCCCTTAAGGCTACTTCGGCAGCAGGCAGTCTAGGTGCACTGGACTCTACTCCCCCGAAAGGGGAGCATCACCCAGTGACATGATATTACAACATTAAAATCTACGCTGAGTTAAAGATAAGTGTCACTGTTTCAATAGAGTGCCTTGTGCGGGTGTCACTCTCAGTGGGAGCTGCCATTTTACTAACACTTCTTAGTAGGCAGTCCAATCTGATAACACAACCTTGGTGCCACTGAACTTACATGGGTCTAAGAACAGATTTTGGATTGGATAATTCAGTGGAGCATCTGAATGGAGAACAGCAGAAGGGCATTCAAAATGGTCAGGGAAATTCTAAAATTGTAATACAACTTTCCTTTAAGAGTGTAAGGGCAGTATAAGGTTCACTCCCCCTGCAAAGCAGCTACACCTTTTAAGGACATGACACTCCAGTAAAGGTGTTGAAAGCTATATCTCCACTTCAGAAAAGGTGTGGTTTTACAGGGAGATAGACAGGTCACTCAGTGTAAAATCCTAGTGGAGATAAAGCACAGGCAGTTTTACTTCAATTTAGCTAGTCAAGGTCTGCCCCCCGCCTTATTTGCCGCGGGGTTTACTTCAATTAGTTACATCACGTTAAAAATTACCTGTGTTTTCTCTTTTTTGCAGAAAAGCCATAGTTGTAGTAACACTCCAGTAAAGCAGTTGCAGTAGCAGAAAGCTGATAATCAGAAATGGAGCAGAGTTATAACTTCCATAAATTGTTGTATAGTATTACTAGCTGAAATCATGTGCCAAAAGTGCCACATGGTATTTATTTACACTTGGTTAATATGTAGTCCAAAGCCCTTTCCACATGGTGATACCACTTATCCAAATTACTTTATGATTTTGATGACATCTTAGTTGCGTAAGGTTTTTGAGATTTTTAACTAGACATTTATATGGTGTTAACAAGGCTGCACAGTATTTAATGGGATTAATTCTTTTTTTTTCAAATAGAGCTATTTCTTCCCCCTAGAGTAAGAAAGTTCAGGTTGGACACCATTCTATAGTGCACAATGATGGAAGTTTAATAAGAATTAAGACTTTTTCTATTGCATGTACTCAGAGTTATAGATCAATTTTTGTGCCGTTAAGGAGTCAAGTTCTTGCAATGACAGCAAGTTTAGGGCTTTTAATACACTGCGTAGAGAGTCCACTTGACATCCATATTGTTGGTGCATGGTTTCATGATAGCAGTGTCTCTTAGTAAGATCTACATGGGACCTAAACCCCATTTTTGTCCCATACAGGGTCCCAAAATGACCTATGGGTGTGATATTTCTGGAATGATACCAGGAATTCCTGGAATGTTTTGTGGTAGAACCTCTTATGCACTTTTATTACACATCGAGTACAAGTCCCAAAGTTTTAAAAGGTCTAATCAGATCAGAAGCCAGCACACATCTGAGTAATTCTCCGTACAGCTGGGCAGACACTCTCAGATTCAGTCTAGCAAGTATATAGCTCCACAAATTAGACAGAATTCAGAAAAGGACAATGAGAATGATTAGGGGCAGGGAACAACTCTCATGCAGAGGAGATTGAAAAGATTGAGATTATTTACTTTACTGGCGACATATAAAAGGATATATGACAAAAACATATAAAATAACAAATAGCACACACGATAGACTGAGAATTTCCATTTTTCCAGTCTTACAATGCAAAAACAAGGTGATGAGAACCAAGAAACTGAAATGTGGAAGATTCAAAACCAATAATAAAACAAAACAAAAAACTTTCACACAACATATAATTAGACTGTGGAACTCATTGCCACATGATTTTGTTGAGCCAATCACTTAGTATGAGTCAAAGAATGATTAGGCACTTTACATGGATAATAAGATTATAATTTTTATACTTGTTATAACAACTGTGAAGTTTTGCAAATGATATTAGCCCTCAGGCTTCATAGTTTAAACCAATCTAACTGTTAGGAGGTAAGAAAATTGCCTGGGGGAAGATTAAGCCACAGCAGGCAGGTCTGAGACATCTTATTTTTTCCTTCCCTGCTTGTCACAAGTCAGAAAACATACTAGATATAGGTCTGATCTGATGTGCCGATTCCAATTCTTGTTACGATATGTGCAAAGCACATAACTGTCAAACTTTAATCAGAGCATATTTAGGTATGCCCAAAGAAGGGTTAAAAGGGCAATTGACAAGATATTTATAAATGTAAGGTGTGGTCATTCAACTGCATCAGATATCACCAAACGTAACCGCTGAGGTATCACAGAATATCAGCATTGGAAGGGACCTCAGGAGGTCATCTAGTCCAACCCCCTGCTCAAAGCAGGACCAATCCCCAGCTAAATCACCCCAGCCAGGGCTTTGTCAACCTGACATTAAAAACCTCTAAGGAAGGAGATTCCACAACCACCCTCAGTAACCCATTCCTCCATTCACCACTCTCCTAGTGAAAAAGTTATTCCTAATATCCAACCTAAACCTCACCCTCTGCAACTTGAGAACATTACTCCTTGTTCTGTCATCTGGTACCACACAGAACAGTCTAGATCCATCTTCTTTGGAACCCCTTTTCAGGTAGTTGAAAGCAGCTATCAAATCCCCCATCATTCTTCTCTTCTGCAGACTAAACAAACCCAGTTCCCTCAGCCTCTCCTTGTAAGTCATGTGCTTCAGCCCCCTAATCATTTTTGTTGCCCTCTGCTGGACTCTTAATTTCATCCAGCCCAGACTTCTTTAACTTGCTGGCAAGAATACTGTGGGAGACCATATCAAAAGCTTTGCTAAAGTCAAGATACATCACATCCACTGCTTTCCCCTCATCCACAGAACCTGTTATCTTGTCATAGAAGGCAACTAGGTTAGTCAGGCATGACTTGCCCTTGGTGAATCCATGCTGACTGTTCCTGATCACTTTCCTCTCCTTTAAGTGCCTCAGAATTGATTCCTTGAGGACCTGCTCTATGATTTTTCCAGGGACCGAGATGAGGCTGACTGGCCTATAGTTTCCCGGATCTTCCTTCTTCCCTTTTTTAAAGATGGGCATATTAGCTTTTTTCCAGTCCTCGGAATCTCTCCCGATCACCATGAGTTTTCAAAGATAATGGCCAATGGCTCTGCAATCACATCCGCCAACTCCTTTAGCACCCTCGGATGCAGGGCATCCAGCCCCATGAACTTGCGCTTGTCCAACTTTTCTAAATAGTCCTGAAACACGTCTTTCTTCACAGAGAGCTGGTCACCTCCTCCCCACACTGTGCTGCGCAGTGCAGTAGTTTGGGTACTGACCTTGTCTGTGAAGACAGAGGCAAAAAAAGCATTGAGTACATTTGCTTTCTCCACATCCTCTGTCACTAGGTTGCCTCCCTCATTTAGCAAGGGGCCCACACTTTCTTTGACTTTCTTCTTGTTGCTAACATACCCGAAGAAACCCTTCTTTTTACTTCTAACATCTCCTGCTAGCTGCAACTCCAAGTGTGATTTGGCCTCCCTAATTTCACTCCTGCATGCCTGAGCAATGATTTTCTACTCCTCCCTGGTTATTTGTCCAGTCTTCCACTCCTTGTAAGCTTCTTTTTTGTGTTTAAGATCAGCAAGGATTTTACTGTTAAGCCAAGCTGGTCGCCTGCCATATTTACTATTCTTTCTACACATTGGGAAGGTTTGTTCCTGCAACCTCAATAAAGATTATTTAAAATACAGCCAGCTCTCCTGGACTCCTTTCCCCCTCATGTTTTTCTCCCAGGGAACCTTACCCATCAGTTACCCGAGGGAGTCATTATGCTAGATGCTGTGAACAGCACAAAGAAAAACAGTCCTTGTCCAGTGGTGGAGTAGCCACTGGGCCAAGGGGGACTGTGCCCAGGGGCTCCAGCCCCTGTGCCCTGACCCGCTTGCTCCACTCCATCTAAACATGCCCCGACCCTGTTCCCCATCAAGAGTGCCAGGCGGGTGGAGTGGGGAAGCCCCATGTTCTGACCCTATTTCCCCATCAGGAGCACCAGGGCTAAGGGGGGAACGACTGTGGCTAAGAGCACTACAAACCCCTAATCTGCCTAAGTGTCTCTGTTTTGTCCAGAGAGTTTACAAACAAATCAATTAAGCTGTTATTTATACAGGGAAATTGGCGTGCATGGTGCTTTAAAGACATGTAGGACGATATAGAGTTTACAGATTAAGAGCTAGATTCTGTGCCCACACAAAAGTAGTCCCAAAGACAACAATGGGACCTAGTTTGCCTAATTAGCATCACAATTCTGCAAACCAACACTACGGGACTTGTGTCATTGAAGTCACCTGGAGCAGGAACAGGATACTAGAATAGTCTATTGATGTTTTACTGTGTATAATGAAATTGCATGTTAAGTATTGCAGTGACACAAAATATTTTTCTTTCCTCTGGTTCTGCTAATTGATTATGTCCTTCGTTATGTATATCTGCATCTCTACTTCAGGGATTTTTACTTTGTTATAAACCACATACTCTGGTGAAAAAGAATGAATAAATTGTCTTTGCTGACTCTTGCCTATTGTTGCATGCCCTGAGGTCAGAAGTACATATAAACTCTAATCATGTTGAGATGACTCTAGTTTTTGCAACCTGAAGGCAAATGCCTTTCTTCATCACCAAAGATAACTCATTGCAATGCAATGAAGGTCTAACCTCCAGGCTGGGTTCAAAATGAATGCACAAAAGCAGGGATTGGCAACCTGTGGCACACGGCCCATCAGGGAAATCCGCTTGCGGGCTGAGATGGCTTTTTTTACCTGCAGCGTCCACAGGTTCAGCCGATTGCAGCTCTCACTGGCCGCAGTTCGCCATTCCAGGCCAATGGGGCCTGCGGGAAGCATCGTGCGGAGGGATCCCTGCACTAAAGAGTCAATTCAGTACAATGAGTTACAGTGTGAAAAGCACTGGGCCTGCAGTCAGGATTTTCTCTCATTTTCTCCTCAGCAAAAATAGAAGCAACATGTTTACAAAAACTTGAGAAATGGAGCCAGTTCAACACAGCTCTCTGTTTCAAGGAGTGCATTTTTACACAGAAGTGAAGTGGGGCAACGCTATTGTCAAACAAAGGGACATTTCACATAAAGCTGATCTAAACCTTTCCCTACCTTGTAGGTTACTACATGACATTATTAAAACTGAAAGCATTTTTAAAATCCAGTGCACAATTTATTATTTCTGCCATTTAACTTCTTGCAATGCTTAGCACAACCAATAAAAAGACCCAGTTTTACTGCAGTTTCTCTTCAGATCACTTTCTGGTTTTCATGTGCACACACACAATATTGTTGTTTGGCTTGCAAATACTGCAGGGGAATGCTTATGTTTTTGTGTGTCTTAAAAATGTTATAATACTTTCAATTCATGCAGTTCTTTTTTACAGAAAAACTCTAAATTTAGGACTCCATACCAGAGGACTAAAGGTAAAATCCTGTACACATTGAAGTCAATTGGAGTTTTTCTATTGATTTCAGTGGAACCAGAATTGCACCCAATGGCTCTAAACTATGAAGAATATTTTAGTAAATAACTGAGCTATTAGCCAGCTCTATTTCACATTTTAATACACAGCATATATTACAAAATAAGTAGGAAAAGTGACCTTTTTGATAAGACCATATCAGGAAGCGGATCCTATCAATGATACATATCACTTGTCAAGCAGGCATCATGCTGACTTTGTAAAATTCTGCAAGTCATTTTACAGCAAGTTTGCAAAGACAACTGTCCATTCAACGTGTTAAATGGGTGGAGGACTGTGAAATTAAGTTCTTTATGTCCCTTCCATGTAACACTTAAGCTCTGTAGAGCTCTTCACTGCTATGCTGCTGCCACACATATCTCCTAAACCAATATAAACACAGTCTGCTGCTGCCCATGTACACCACTTTTGAAATGCTGGTATCTCAAGAGGAGATCTGCTGCCTTCCATCACAGCACAGAAGGTGGAACAAGAACTAACTGATAGGTTAAAACGGGGGTCTGCAAACTACGGCCCGCGGCTTCGATTTGTCCGGCCCTCCAGCTAAGCAGGCATGCTGAGCAGGCACGTGGAGAAGCCGCCGCTGTCCCCCTGCCCGCAAGCTGCTGCCGGCAGCCTCATGTGCGGAGGGGTGAGTGCCCCCGCGGCAGCGGCTGGAGGAGCAAGGGGGGAGATTTTGCATATATTGAATTTTTTTACAGTTGCTTCAGCCCACGAAGCCCCTTCAAAAATCTAATATGGCCCTCGTATCATAAAGTTTGGAGACCCTTGGGTTAAAACATATAAACTTGACTGTAGAACTGTCTGAATCATGCATGTGTGTATATAGACACACACGCAATTATAATGGTTATTTGAACCACTGCAGGCTAACATTCTTCACTGATGTTATATTTTTTGTTAAACCTGAAAGGAGTTTTCAAAAGTGACATAGGCACTCAAAGTTTAGTCCCATAGACTTCTAATGGGACTATGTGCTTTAATTTATAAATTTTCTTGATTCAAGAATGCATCCCTATTCAGGAAAGCACAGTCAGTATTTGAGCACATTTCCTAAATCAGGGCCTTTAATATTTATGCATGAAAAATGCTTTTGGAGTTAAGTATTATTATACTAATATATTCAACTTTGATAGTTGGGAGGGTTTTACACAAATGATAGCTAGAAACTCCAGGTTAACTTAAAAAACAAAAAAGCACTCAAGATATTGCAGATCATCCAGTTACTGATCCATGCTGCCTTGAAGATCTCCATACTGAACGGTTTTGAAACATTGATACGTAACTCACCAGCTCAACGAAATGACAAACAGTGGCATAGAAATAAACTATATTTTCAGAAATGAACACAATTTACCATCAACTGCTACTCTGAACCAAATATTTTCTTAGAAATATATCCCTTTCAGCTGACAGATAGTGCTAGTTGAAAATCACGTTATTGTTTTACTCAATTTCTGCCTGCATTTTGTATTACTATATCATAAATTTACCTTCTTATTTGACTGGCAAAAAGTAAAAAGATACACAAGTCCAAAACCGAGGAAGTTAGTTTGTATTCAGCTAGAATATTAGGCATTAGCTTTAGTTATGTTTGATTAGAACTTTCTTCAAGAGCTGGACAAAAATAGCAGTAATTTAAAAGCAGGACATCCACAAGTTTATAATGTTTGCTTTTGTTTTGTATTATTCATCCAACAAAATATAATAACTGGCAATTAAGATTCTCAAAGCTTGAAGTTAACCATGAAGTAACTTGTGAAGTAGTTAAGAATTAGATCCATTTTATAGATGGGAAAACAGAAGTCACAGTCAATACTTTCAAAAACGTGGCTTTAAATTTTGGACGCCCAATTTGATCTCTTAGGGAGTCTGTATTTCAGACATTCTGAGCACCCACAAGTCTAGCTGAGGTTACTGGAAGCCTGTAAGTGGTTGGTAACTCTGAAAAGTTGGCCCTAAAAGTCTCTTAATTAGAATGCACAATTAAAGGCCACTTCTAACGTTTTAGGTCAAAATGACTAACTCCATGCTATGCTATTACATTGATAGGAACTCAGAAGTTCTAGCCCCATTCTGAATCCATTAGACAATCCTACTTCTAATTTTCTTCTCAAAGCTTTTTAAGATGGTCAATATGCTTTAATAAGCTTTAATAAAGGCTACCTTTAGCTTTAATAAATTTAATCCTTAAGCTTTAATAAAGGCTATCTTTTCCTAAATTTTGATATCATAAGTTTAATAGGTAACCCTCATAGTATATAGGGTTTCCCTTTTATGATATAACCCAAATGCTAATCAACTGCGTTTGGGAAGAAAATTTCCAAGGACAGATTCATAAATGATTGTCCATTCCAGGATTTATTGCTCCTTCCTCTGAATCACCCACTGCTGGCCACTGGTAGAGATGGAATACTGGAATATCAGGACTATGAGTCTGATCTATCTGGTAATTCCCATGTTCTTACTGTATGTCACTTAATCAAAATATAAATTTAAAATTTTGATTGGACCTTTCTATAAAGACTGTAAATATACAGAGTTTTTTGTTGGTCTGGTTTTTCTAGTCCTCATTTCATTTTTTGACATGTTGCTGGTTTTGATTAGGTCATGATACTGCTGAGAAGAGATGTTCTGAACACTTCAGCAGAAGTCTGGTTAAGTCTGCTACAAGGACACCAGAAGGTCACAAAGATAGAAATTATATATTTTGTAGTGTCCTAAAGTAGTAATTATCCACAAGACTTTCCTCTAGCAAACAGCAGGCTTGAAATATTTGTTCAGACCACCCAGTGTATACAGAAATGCTATGTTATACTATTCCACCTAAAAAGCTACATTAAATGAACATTGTTAAAGTTGTAAAGTCAAGCACTCTAAAGTTAAATGACAGAATTAATGTCTTTGCAACCTTAACTCTGCCCTCTTGTACATATGTCTTATGATACAGGCCTTATTTACTACACACTATTCAAACACTGCTCTGAAGACAGAATTATTAATTTCCTTATGGGCTTCTCATTGCCATAGTTCTGAGTGCTTCACATCATCCCTTGGAGTGAAGGGGCAGTATTATATCATGTTACAGCTGGGGAATTGAGGCATAAAAAGATGAAGTCTAAAGCAGGGATTGGCAACCTTTGGCACATGGCCCAATTTGAGAGGCATAGGGCCTGGTTTTTCAGAGCACTTACAATTATATACAGACTTGGAGGAATGTGATTTTTATTCTCTTTCCCCCACCCTCGCCCCTGCATTTTTATCAATTTAAATTTTCACAATTGCTGTAAATTATTGGGGCTGTGGGATTCGGAGACAATCATTTAATGGTGATAGATGGTGAGATTCAAGAAATTAAAGCTTATATATAGCCTTAAAAAACAAGTCAACATCACGTCAATGATATTTAATTTGTATGTTTTTAGTCAGACATAAGTTCTCAGTCATCATCTTACTTTGCCTTTCTTTACATTTCAATCATCGCCGGAAATACTTTTTGTCATTTTGGGTGCTGTGAGGGGGCATCTGTCCCACACCTGCAGAAAAGGGGTTAAAACCAGCCCGATGGAGGCTGCACAGGAGGTATCCGAGCACAGAAGGGCTTATAGGAGCAGCCAACCCGGGCTGGCCATATAAGAAGGGCTGTAGAAATAGCAATGTTAGTCACGCCCTGGGACTGGAGAAGAGAGGGGGACTGGCTGCCTTGCAGGCAGAGGGCAGCAAGCACCCCGGGCAGAGCTGTGCTGCAGGCAAAGACTCAAAGAGCTAAAGGCTCCTGGCAGACTGCAGAGATCTGTAGATTGATGCTCTGACACAAGGGCAAGGAGGGTACTGGAGCCACTGAAGGAAGTTGCTAGACCAGGGATCGACAACCTTTGGCGTGTGGCCCTGCCGCATCCGCAGGTTTGGCCGATCACAGCTCTCACTGGCTGTGGTTTGACACTCCAGGTTAATGGGGGCTTCAGGAAGTGACGGCCCGCACATCCCTCAGCCCACACCGCTTCCTGCAGCCTCCATTGGCCTGGAGCAGCAAACCCCGGCCAGTGGGAGCTGTGATTTGCTGAACCTGTGGACACGGCAGATAAACAAACCGGCCCAGCCTGCTAGGGGGCTTACCCTGGCAGGCCGCGTGCCAAAGGTTGCTGATTCCTGGGGTAGACTGTGGACTTCAATTTGCTACTGAAGGGAATGACCAGACAAGGCTGCAGGTTTCCCCAGAATGGGGAGAACAGAGCGTGACACAGCTAGAGGGCTGTGTCCTGGAGAGGACACTGTTCTTTGGGACAACATGCTTCCTGGAGTATATGTGATGGTGGTGAGACATCACCAGATGAGGGTGCACTGGTGAACTAAGCTAATTCCCAGGACAGCCAGCAGGAGGCTCCACAGGGATAAGTTGAACCCCATCACAGGAGCGTATGGGGAAACTGACATTTGACATTTACCAATAAAAATCCAATCTTTCCAAAGCACTTCTTATGTTCAAAGCACAGCTCTAATTGACTTCAAGTGCAGCTGTGAGTGCTCAGCACATCTGCAAATCAGATCTCAGGCTCTCAAGTCAGGCACCCATAAAACAAGTAACATAGGATTAGTGACCAAGAGGATTAGTGCCAAGAAAGCTAACAGCATTTTGGGCTGTATAAGAAGGGGCATTGCCAGCAAATCGAGGGACGTGATCATTCCCCTCTATTCGACATTGGTGAGGCCTCATCTGGAGTACTGTGTCCAGTTTTGGGCCCCACACTACAAGAAGGATGTGGAAAAATTGGAAAGAATCCAGGAGAGGGCAACAAAAATGATTAGGGGCCTGGAGCACTTGACTTATGAGGAGAAGCTGAGGGAACTGGGATTGTTTATTCTGCAGAAGAGAAGAATGAGGGGGGATTTGATAGCTGCTTTCAAATACATGAAAGAGGGTTCCAGAGAGGATGGATCTAGACTGTTCTCAGTGGTACCACATGACTCAACAAGGAGCAATGGTCTCAAGTTGCAGTGCGGGAGGTCTAGGTTGAATATTAGGAAAAGCTTTTTCACTAGGAGGGTGGTGAAGCACTGGAATGGGTTACCTAGGGAGGTGGTGGAATCTCCTTCCTTAGAGGTTTTTAAAGGCAGGCTTGACAAAGCCCTGGCTGGGATGACTTAGTTGGGGATTGGTCCTGCTTTGAGCAGGGGATAGGACTAGATCAGGCCTGCACAACTCGGAAAGCAGCGAGGGCCATATTACTGCAAAAAAACCAGCTGCGGGCCGAAAAGTCCTGCCCTCACCCCACCCCCATCCGCTTCTCCCCACCCCACCGCTTGGCTTGCCCCACCCCTACTTACCTCCCGCGGGCCGCACAGTGAGCCCATGCGGGCCGCATGTGGCCCCCGGGCCGCATGTTGTGCAGGCCTGGACTAGATGATCTCCTGAGGTCCCTTCCAATCCTGGTATTCTATGATTCTATAACCACCTGCAAAAATTTTAGTTTAAGTGACTTGCCTGCCATCACACAGAAACAGTGTGGGAGAGGCAAGGATTGAATCAAGTTTTCCAGGGTGACATTCAACTGCCTTACCCTTAAGATCGTCCTCTCTTCTTGCATTTCCTTCCCCTATTCATCACACACCTTCGAACATCTGCACCAAGTGAGGAAGATTCTTACAGATAACAGCCTCCTTTTCTACACAGCTCTGATTCATCCCCAGAGAATGATCCATCCTGTGCACTGGCTGAGTCAGAGGAGCCTGTGCTAAAAAGACAGCCTGTTCAGGCTAGCGCATGCCCAGCGCAGATGGAATCTTTAGAGAATTCAGCTACTAACCTCTAACAAGAGCCCATTGAACATGTGCAAACTGATTTTCCCCCCTCAAAGACTTTGGCTGGCCAAATGTGGCCTATTTTCACAGGAATAGTAAAAGGCAAATCCTTCCCCTCCCACCACCAGCAAATGACTCCCTCCTCTCCCACCACCAGCAAATTTCAAATCTCTGCACCAAAGCACAGTGGCACTAAAACTTCAAAATGAAATGGTTGGGTTTTTTGTTTAAAAAATTAAAAGAAAACCCCAAAAAACACAAGCAAGAAAATCATTTCCCCCCTACCTAATCTCTTTTTCAGACTAGGCAGAACCACTTTTGCTGAATCTTTCCAGAAAAATTCAGTCTAAGCAGGTACTCAGCATAAAAAATTTCAGCCTGGAAAAGTTTTATAAACAACTGAGCGCAAGTTCTTATAATGGGAAGCATTGGGCAGCCTTAACAGGCAGCACTAGCAGGTCTGCCTATAATACTTTGCATTTATATAGTACCTTCTATTCAAGGAACTCAAGAGCATTCCAATGACCCTTCGGCATAGGTGTTATCCTAATTAACAGTTGAACTGTAATATGGTGATAATAATCCCGAGGCCTGAATTTTGTTTGGTCCTCACATGGGGAGGAGTGCATAGGGGCCCAGATCCATAAAGGTATTTAGGCTCCAAACTTCCACTGATTTCAATGGAAGTTAACAGAAGTATTTAGGCTCCTGACATCACTCTCTAAATGAGGAATTTTGGAATTCTTTCTGGTTTAGCATCTGTTTGTTCAGTGCCTAATGCAGTGCCATCCTGCTTTATGACCGGGCTGCCTAGACTCTCTGGTATTAGCAATAACAGATAATATTAATATACTGCTTCATTTCATGTTTGCTTTCTTTTCTTTAATGCTGCTATTATGGGCCCTTGTCTTCAAGCCCCTGTAGTTAAATCTACTACTGGAGGAATATACAGAGCAGAGGATTAATAATTTATTATATGGTTTTCATATTTCTAAACAGTGGAAATCAAGTATGAAAACATTAAGCTTATTTGATATATTTTTCCCTACTATGTATTTTAGCCAAATGCAGTCCATCATCAGATGCCTCAGAAACACAGTGGTAAGCTTTCAAAACAATGTGTGGGGGAATTAGCTGCAAAATTCCCATTAACATCAATGACTCACTCAGCTAAATCATTGTGCAGTGCTTTGAAAGTTTACCTCGGGGGGTTAGTCTCCTCTTGATGCACAGGGGATTTATACACCTACCTCCTATTAATGTTAATGGAAGTGAAGTTTGTCTCTCTCCTGTTCACTGATCAGAGAATAGTTTTTGTAACTTTTGACTGGTAATTTTATAAGTCCCTAAATGAAATGGCTGTTTTGCTTTAGGGAAGGGAGGATCAACAGGCTCATAAGGTTTTGTGCCTCTTAGTGTTCCCTCTGTTTCATGTTAAAGTATCCAGAATATGTAGTTTTAACATTATAGTTGCTAAAAGTTAAATTAGTGGGTATGTGCACACACACAGAAATCAGTGCTATTTTATAATGATTGACCAAAGTTTCATGTTAATTTAAAAATTAAAGAAACAACACAGGCTTTTAGTTAAGTTTATCCCTCCTAGTGCTCTTGCCCTTCCTTTTTCCCCCTAGTGTCATCTTCTGGTTTTACATTCTAATTTTATATGAAACAAAATGAAAAGATTAAGATAAAAACAATTCTCAAAAGATAAATCATTTTGTAATTATGTGAATGTGCTAAATTATTTTTGGTGTTATGTTTTGTAGAGTGTAGCATTACAAAAGATTACATTACAAAAGATTACATTTTATCTTTGTTGGTGATTTTGTTAATGGCTTACTAAGGTATGAATTTCTTTCACATTCCATTGAGTTCACATTTTATTCTGTTTAATTTGCAACACAGTCAGTTTAAGCTTTCTATAAACCATTGCACAATGCCTTTTGGCCAGTTACAGGTGTCTTAAAGAGTATCAATCAACAATCATTACTCAGTGTCCATAGTACTGGGGCCATATTAGTCACAGAAATAGTGGCCATTCTAGACTAGGCCTTCAAGAAACAGCTTGGTCTCTGAAAGTGCCTTCTAAAAACTTCTGTGCAGTAAGTTTTAAATTGCCAAACTGTGGGGAAACTGAGTAGCCTGTATGTGGTTAGCATTCTGAATAATGCTGAAAGTTGTACAGTAATGCTGTGGAGAGCTCATAGTAATTAAACTCTGCTCCTTTAAAATCTTAATCCTGAGGCTTTAGGATTTGTAATTCCACCCTTTATGGCTGCACAACCAATTTTCTATCCCTTAGAGTCAACGCAGCACAGCCTTTGGGCTGTGATAGATCTTGCAGAAGCCACATAGTAAGCAGGATACACTGTATAAAAAACTAACTTTAAAAGCATGAACTGAGTCGGAATAGTGACTGTCTAAAAATAACATCTTAGTATCTATATTTATTCTCCATCTATATCAAATATGATCAGTTTACAAAATTCAGAATAGTTTTTTTTAAAAAAACACCTAGCTGAGTACAATGCTGGCAACATTACATTTCAGAACACACCTTGCATTTCATTCTGCTTTATAGGTCATGACTAAGAATGAAGTCAGAACATACCTGGAAACTGGAGGTATGGAGAAGCACTGAGCCTAACAACTTTAGTGGTAGACTTGAGAGGTTAAAATCAAGTGTTTTATTGGTAAACTAAGCAGATATGACTAGGCGCACACACAGGGAGCATTAATAAGTTGCCATTTTAATAGTCACTTTTCTGACCAGAACCCTAATAAATATTTTGGTTTGATGCCATGGAAGAATTCTCACTTTTTGTTTGCTCTGTTAATAATATCAAATGATTGCCCAGATGCTTATAAACATAGCTATGCGCTGAGGTCACCAAAAGTTAGTGTTTAGAATAAGGCCACATTATTGTCCTATCCTGTGTTTGTTTTGGACTATTGTAATTGTAAACACATAGTGTCTATGATTATGCCACAGGAAGTAACAGGAGAGGAGACTGCCACTGTAATGTAGGCTTCTGTGAACCAGCCTAATAAGAGGCAACAAGATCATCTTGACTGGGGGGAAAAAAACCCAAAACAATTAGTTCCACAAATCTGTATGATTCTAAATTCTTCACATTTTGACATAGGTAACTACTGGTTACTTTTATATCATATAGAAACAACCTCAGCATCATACAAATAAGAAATAAAGAGTGAAGGAAAATGCCTCCTAAGTCTTAAAAAACATGAAAATATGACTATGTATGTTAACTTTATTTTTTACATTCCTTACATTTTTATTATTGATGAATGACTACAGTGTTGTTGCCTTCAGGTTATATCCTAAGCACTGTTTCATGCTACCCTAAATATAGTTTCAGGTGGACACCAAGAACCAACCTTAGTTAAATGTTGAAATTTAACTGCATAGTTGTACTTGCACACTAGTTCATTTAAATTCAGGCACATAAGATAAAGCAGAAACCAATGCATAAAAAAATTATAGCCACAAGAAAATCCAGCATTTTTCTACCCAAATAAACATGTGCTTTATCTGCATGTGTAGACTTTATATATATATATATATAATGATTGAGGCAAATCTTAGTTAATCATGAAGCTTAAAACTTAAAAACCAAGTCAGTGGTTCTTGAATAACTAATATTAAGAAGTGGTCCTAATCCTTTACTACAGTGGTTCTCTATCTTTCCGGACTACTGTACCCCTTTCAGGAGTTTTATTTGTCCTTGTGTTCCCCAAGTTTCATCTCACTTAAACTATTTGACTACAAAATCAGAACACAAACATACAGAAGTATCACAGCAACTATTACTGAAAAATTGCTTACTGTTTCATTTTTATCATACAACTATAAAATAAATCAATTGGAATACAGGTACTGTGCTTACATTTCAGTGTATAGTATAAAGAGCTGTATAAATAAGTCATTGTCTGTATGAAATTTTAGTTTGTACTGACTTCGCTGGTGCTTTTTACGTAGCCTGTTATAAAACTAGGCAAAAACTAGTTAAGTTGCTGTACCCCCTTGGAAGACCTCTGCATACCCCAGAGGTATACATACTCCTGGCTGAGAACCACTGCTTTATTACGTATAAATATATCCATCTCTTATAGAGCTCACTGACAGTTTGGCAATAGAGGCAAAACACAACAATGTGTATGATAGGATAGATTCTTGTGTTTCACTGAGACTACTGACAACCCCAACTTAAACTACGTAATGCTTTATGAAGCAGTCAATGAGGGCACACAGCCAAGCAACGTGGGGGACATGTTATTAGTCTTTGTTTTATAAACTTGTTGGACTCAATTTAATTGTGTTGGTGCTTCAGTTAAATTTAAATAAATATTTGTATAAACAAAAATGTTTGGGTTGGTCAGGACTTTGTAGCTGGCACCTGACAACACCAAATATACTAACTTGCAATTGCATACGGGCCATGAGAAAAGGCCCAAGTTTATGTTCCCTTCGTACTAAGCTTTAATCTCTGAAAACTGTTGTGCAGCTTTTGAAGCGTCAGTCCTCATACTTTACCTTCTATTGGAGGGCCGGGGTTTTCTGTTACTAAGAACAAAAACAATTATCTGCTAACAATCTCCTTCTAACAGTAATAGAAAAGTCAAGACACATAGTACTGGTAAGTGATTGGACTTTATTTTTTGGTTCCAGTCTTGGTCCCATCTGGGTTATAAAAATGTAATACCTATCACGCAACAAGGATCATTATCCTATGGCTACTGTTACACTAAACTGTTAAAACGTCTCTCTCCTTGACAAATGTTGAATGGTTTTATGAAGTGCTGGTAGTGTTATTGCAAAATATTGCTACCATTTTAAATCTCCAGGAAATTTTCGGTCATAAAGATTTGCCCAAATAACTGAATTTACCTATAGTAAACACTGAAACATTTTTCTTTTATAAACATTGAAACAAAACTGAGCTTTTTGGAATGGGGGGGGGGGAATTTTGTCAGACAATTTGGTGAATTTGACACAAATTTGTGAACATTTTCAGTTGACCAGAATTTGTATTTTTTTGCCAAGACATTTTGGTTGAAAATTTTTGCTCATCTCGAAGAAAAACCTCCCCTTCTGATTCTGGCACAGAGTTGAGCTAACTGGGGAGTTAAAGTTACCTTTCTGGGCTGGGCCAGGGAGAATCACACCACTTCCTTTCCTCTGAGAAGATCCTGGGTATCTTGTATACTGTGGTCATCAGGTCACTATTTCCTCTAAAGGCTAGTCTTCATTGTAGTGTTAGCTCAAGGTATAAAACTGTAATGTTCCCCATGACCCAACTCCTTGGCTCAAATAATGAAGAAACATATAACCTCTTTTAAATAGTGCACCTGGACAACTAATTCAGAGCAACACTGAGAACATCACAGCAAGAGGGCGGCTGTTGGAAGCTGGAGAGACTTAGCCCTGGTCTACACAGGGGAAAAGGGGGAGAGTGGGAGGATCAATCTAAGATACGCAACTTCAGATATGAAAATAATGTAGCTGTAGTCGATGTAGTTAGATCTACTTATGGCAGCGTCTTCATGGCGGTGAGAAGACAGGTGCCGCTCCCTCATCAACTCCACCCACACCTCTCACGGTGATGGAGTACAGGAGTTGATAGGAAAGCACTCAGGGATCGATTTATTGCACCTAGACTAGACATGATAAATCGACCAAAAATGGATCGATTGCTTCCCACCAACTTGGCGAGTAGTATAGATAATACCCTTACTTTGAGTTCTCTTAGGACATTTTTTTTTATTCATTAATTTTGTTATGGAAATACTTCATGATTAGACCTAGGTGCATAGTGGAGTGGGGAAAAAAACAAAAGGAGGAAAATGCATATAGTCTTTCTAATTTATTTGAATTTCACCTTGACTTTTTTTTAATTTTTTTGTTCTTTTTCTGAAAATAGTCCAAGGAATCTGTTTGTAGGGCTGAGCAAAAATCAGAATTTCTGTCCTGTGGCAAATTCCAATATTTCAATATACATTTTTTCCCTGAATAAAGATGAATGGTTGAAATATTGAAATTTGTTTGCAGAATAAAAGGTTCCCAAAAATTTTGGTTACTAAATGGCAAAATATTTTGTGTTTTGGCATTCTCGATCAAAACAATACATTTTTGGTATTCCTGGACTTAAATTTTCCATTTCTTTGTTGAACTGACCCAAAACACTCTGTTTCAAAGCTGTTCAATATTAAATTGTATTTCCCTATAGTGGCATATTGCCTCATGGGAGCTGTAGTTTGGGTTGTCTAATGCTCCCAGAGCATACAATTTCTGAGAATTTTTCATGATGAATATTTCAAGAAAAGCATGATCTGGTCATGTACAATTAATGACTAGAAAGAGGCACAATTAATCAAATACATTATGAATTACTCACCGACATCTATTCATAATACTCTACCACAGGAATAGCAGTACCAGATGTGGGTTAACTAAGAATCCCTTTCAAAACATAGCCATAAGTTTAGCAACACGTCCTGACATGGCCATGAGTGATAATTGTGTCACACCAACATATGACAAGATCCACTCAAAATGACTTACACTCCAGAGAGAATCCATTTTGAACTAGAAATGGTCAAAACTCAGAATTTCTAGTCCAGAGAAAATTTGAACACTTCAAAAGTTTTCATTCTAATTTGGAAAAAAAACTTGAAATTTCCCACAGAAGGGAATTTTTTGAAATTTTTCATTTTGGAAAAATCATGTGTTTGGGTTTTTTGTTTTGTTTTTTTACCTAAAACCAAATGGAGCGGCTGGCAGACCTTGACTCCAGACTTGAGAGCAGCCTGGTGAGTCCCAAGGAGTCAGGGAAGTCCCCTGCTGCAGAGTGGAGAGCCTAGAATTCCTAAGAGTCCCATCTCGAGTGGAGGATCTCAAGGTTCCCACACTCCCAGTTCCACAGTACAGAGCTTGGAAGTCCTGGACTCCCCAGTATCCCACCGAGCAAGTTGGCAAAAAACCCTGTGGTACATCGAAAGTTCATTGAACCTGATACATTTCCGCAAAACAGTTCAGGTTCAATTAATCAGCCTGTTCCAACAAAACTGTTGGAAAATTCCTGATGAGCTTTACTTTTGACAATGTGCGTGTCAGAAAGAGAGAGAGGTAACCAGATGAGCAGAAATGTTGTCAAGAATCAGAAGGGTAGCCGTGTTAGTCTGGGATTGCAGAAGTAACAAAGAGTCCTGTGGCACCTTAAAGACTAACTAAAGTTTTAGAGCATAAGCTTTCGTGGGCTAATACCCACTT